>SKCR01045094.1:0-134345 GCA_019454045.1 Zanthoxylum bungeanum
AATACTTTTTTTACAATAGGATTTTACGGCCTCTCTCTATAAATATAAACTCGATAAGACACCTTTTCAGTAATTGACAGAAGAAAAAAAATGGATTACCACCAAATCAATATTAATTCTCATAATTTAACATTTTTTTTTTTTTAATCAGAGCAGAAATCGAACCGATATTGTAAAAAATTCAATGGATTACTAGTTTAATCAGTTGAACGGTTTCGAAAAAATCAATAAAATCGACTTACGTAATAAATAATTTTATTTGATTAAACTTCACCAATCAAAATTATTAGATCATATAAAGTTTATCATAAACTCTTTGATTGCTCGATGTCATATTTTTTAATATGTGTTATTAGGATGTAGACATAATAATATAATATGTAGAGTACATATAATATTTTTATATTAAAAGTACATTTATTATATTTATGACCCTACTAACAATAAAATTATTCATTTGAGGAGTTCTCATAAAATATTCGATTTCCCACATATTTATTTAGGTAAGAAATCTCCCGCATGAGTTACCACACATATTTATTTAATAATCAAGAAATATATAAGTGTTATGATTCAAAACTAGTACTAGATTCCGTGTATAGGTTTCAAGTACAACCATAATACCTTCAAGTTTTACTATGGTTGAAGAAGTATCATAATTACACTTTAAACCTATTTATGGACTTAAATTTTAGTTTCAAATCGAAGCACCCACATATCTCTTAAATAAATATGTGGACCCTACATACATCAACGGCTCAAATTCAGTAAACAAAATTGGGTCAATTATTGGCTGTTTCAAGAGCACTGAGCCATTTAACCGAAAAAACAAAACTGCAAGTCATTCATAGAGCCACTCATTTATAAGTGGCTTATCGGGTACGGATCCGTAAAGCCACTCGTTTAGGGTTAATGTCCTTAACAGAAGCACACGTTTGGGCCTCAAATACCACGAAACGCAGTGGCCCGCTGTAATTATTTGTGAATTGTGATATCTCACGCCCGATCATATGATGAAGATAATCGTGTGGTGCGGAAGCCACTGTTGATGATTGATCCTGTGGGTTATGGACCCATGATCTAATAGCTAATCGTTAGGTGGGTTACTGTTTTGGATAGAAGATCAGGAGGTGATGAAAACCGGGCTAATGATTGGGATCATGTGGCCCAATAATGATCGTGAGGTGAATAGAACAGGCCCAATGATTGTAATCATGTGGCCCAAAAGATGATCGTGTGGTAAGGAAACGAGGCCGAATGATTGTGACCAATGGGGCCCCATCGAGTGGTTGATATCAAAAGATGTTATGTCCTACACCTACAGTGGAACAAATTGGAACTTCAAGTATTTGATTATGTGGGTTACTTTAGCAACAGATGGATGCAAAATATACCCCATTCTCGTAATTATATTCCTGTTTAACCTTTCGAGTATTTGATAATTTAGGTTAGATTAACAACACGTTGCCAATGAAAGGATTTAAGATAATTGTAGAATTTCAGAATGATTGAAAGTTTGATTGAATCTCACCTTCACATTTATAAAAAGATGTTGGTAGCTAAGTCCACAGATTAATCCTTTTAAAAAAAGTTCAAAATACAAAATAATAATTGATCACAAACTTTAAAATACAAATTTGAATACAATTTGAACTCTTGCAATGTTATAAGAATGTGCAATACTTTGATGGTATCTGCCCCAGAGGCGTGCCTTAATGATTTCCAAATAATTTTACTTAATTTATTATTTGGGTTCGAATTTTGTAAAAGATTATGAGATAAAATAACAAATAACACGTCTAGGGAATATTGAATATTCGATTGGTTAAACCGTGTGATGCACAATGGTACTCTGACAGTTTTATTCCCTTAGTACTAAGGTTATATCTTAAGTCCTACACTATCAAATTACGCCCATTGAGAACCAAACAAAAATTACACATTTAGGGAATATTCAACAAACGCAACTATCATTATTCTCTTCACGGTACTGTATAGTAGGGGTGTTCATAGGGTCAGGTCAACCTGCGACCTGACCCGACCCGTGCGGGTCCATAAAAAATTTACAAAATTTCAACCCGACCCGAAATTTTTGAGTTGGGCAACAGGTTTGATACTAAAACCCGACCCGACCCTATACAAATTTTATTATATTTTCTAAAATTTTTATTATTTTTCTAAAATTGTTATTATTATTTTTAAAGTTTTTACTATTATTTCATTTGTTTATTACTTTTTTGTATTAAAACTTTATATATATATGATAATTTTGGGGACATAAAATAACAAATATTTATATTTCAAAATAATTAATTTATTAAAAAAATTAAAAAAATGACCCAACTACCCTACCCGAACACGATCGAGTTCCACTTCTGCGTGACCCCACCCGACTTTCCCTTAACCCGATCCGATCGGATCTAACAAAATTTCAAAAAATCCAACCCGACTCGATCCGGGAACACCAGATAGAACATACACAAACACAATAACTAATATGAGGAAAAAAACACACACACGAAAGCACAATTAACTATATTGCATAAAAGGTACGACAACTAATTGTGACATCTTCCGCGCATAGAAAGCCTGCCTTAAGTGATGCCAAATGACCGCATATTCATCTATAAGCATGGTTTTTAGAATCGGATAATGGATCGATATAAATAGGTCAATTGGGTTATTGATTCGACCGGTCAAATTATATTAAAAAAATCGATAAAATCGATTTATGTAATAAATAATTTTATTTAATTAAAAATATTTTTTTATCGATTTTTATCAATTTTTTATAGATTCGATTTTTTACCTTTAACTAAATCGGATTCACTATCGGCTTTTGATTTGACCGACCAAACTGAACAGTCCGATCGGGTTCTGAAAACGATGTCTATAAACAGCTATAAACGTTGCTTGTTTCGCATAAAAGAATACTTTAATTTGATGTATATAGTAGCGCTCATGATCCAAATTTAAAAACATAAATTTATATAAGGTTAAAAAAATGATATTTTTTAATAATATTTTAATGACATTCTTGCTTAAACCAGCTGTATATTTTAAAGAGACATTAAAATACACAACTATTTAAAACATAAATATTGTTAAAAAAAATAAAATTCCCTCTCATTCATAATATAATTGTTGGCGAAGTAAATCGCTATAGGACAAACAAGTCAATGAGGGGTGAAAAAAAAGGACGTGTCAAAGGACGAAAAGTAATTAGGACGACCAAAGGAAAAGCAGACGAAGAACGACGAAGAGAAAAGCGATCATGACGATTATCGTGCGAACAAACATGACCGACGTAAACACACACGTATAACGCAAGCGCATGTATCGTTCAAGTAGTATAAAAAGATATCGATCCCACGAGGACTTAATACCTATTCTATTAATTTTATGAGGTCAAGTTATTACTAATATCTAACAAGTTGTTTGATTGTTTAGAAAGGATGATGATTCTAAATTTAAAACAAGTAAAAGAAATTGAGAGTGGATTAATGAGAATTAAAACTATCTAGGGTTGTGAATTCTTCCAATATTAATTAAAAGATGAAGTAGTTAAATCATAGTTGGGTAAAATATTGATTTATTAATCTGGAGCATTAAATTATGTAAAGCCTCTTCCGATGGTCATTTACAAATACCTATTTTAATTCAATTGAATCATATGTCTATGTCAACCAAAATGACCTAGATTCATTAAGATTTAGTTCCAATTAAGATTACCCCCGCCCAACAGGTATATTCCTATCTTGTAAGGAAATCTATTAAAGGTTTATCTATCCTTAAAGAAGATCGTGGGTTGATGAGTCTAAGGTCTTTAAACTTAAAATCCCTATGTCTAGTTCATTTTAAGTTTTATCTAGTCAATTTTATTAATGGCCAGTTAATAAAAATGCATTAAGATTATGACTCAACAAATAACTCTTTAAATTACTCAAACTATAATCTAACCCTTTTTAAAACCGGTGATATTAGATTTTATCACAACCCTAGATATTTAACTTAGTTACAACACATAGCTAAAATTGATAAAAACTTAAAAGACATAAAGTGAAATTGCTGAAAAGTAATTGCGGAATAATAATTTGCAATAAAATGAAATTAAATGCTAAGGCAAAATGAATCAACTTCTATTATTTACTATTTAGATATCTCCCATTATATAATATATAATCTTGTGATATTTTAAACCAACCGTCCGGAATGACGGTATCCTGATTAAATCAAATTCAAATATACCAGCCATAAGGCGGAACAGAAATATAAATTTAAACCAACCGTCTAGAATGGCGGTATCCTCATTAAGTCAGGTTTAACCAGTTTAAATTGAATAATCAACCATCCGGAATGGCGGTATCCTTTATTAATTCAGGTTTTAAATAGTTTATATATTATATTTTAAGGGAGATTAATCTAAATAGCAAAAGTAAAAGAATTACCTTATTACCTCAGCATGAAGAAGTTACCCCCTCATGGATGAATGAAAACTACTATTTATAGAAGAGAATTACTATTACAAACGTAAATAAAACTGAATAAAAAAAAAAAACTAAAGAAGAGAACTCTCAATTTATTTATAAGGATTTCAGAGAATAAGGTACATTTGAAACTAAGAAATTCAAAATCTATTTATAGGTAAAAAAATCCAAATTTTTTATTATTATTTTTCTGATTTTTATTTTTATATTATTTTATTTTTATATATTTTTTTTTTGGATCGCTGAATTTTCGACACGTGGCATGCGGTGTACGTTAGCAGATTGCTTGTGATGATGACACGTGGCATGGTGCACGTTAGCAAAGTCAAACTTGGCAACTTTGACTTGTTGACCTGGCGCATATTAGCAGTCTCCGGTGCATGTTAGAGGTCGGGATGCCAAAAATTACCAAAATACCCTTTGTGTCGGGACGCCCAAAATTACCAAAATACCATTTTTGCCAAATTTCACCAAATTTCACAGTTTTGCTCCAAATCACCTCCATAATGTCCTGAAACTTTATTTATCTACAAAATAACACAAAACACATCAAAATATTCACAAAACTCAAGAAACTATACAAAATATTAAGTTAAATGAGTGGGAAATAGTGATAGTTTTACCACTCATCACACTCCCAAACCTAACATTTTGCTAGTCCTCGAGCAAAATAAAATAACATAATAAAATTTTAACTAAGCCACTTTCGTAGGGATCACGATTGCATTTAGCATATGCAACAAGTCTTTAAACCCCTAGGTGTCCCTAGTGGACGAGTTATAGTCTCGTGAGGGTTTACAGCAATGATACCCACAAACATTTTATAAAAGTAAAAATGTAGTGAAACTAATGCACACAAAAGTAAAAAGACAAGAGAAAAGAGAATAAAGAAGTTAGTGACTAATTACGTGAAACTTCTACTCCAAGTTTACTAGTTGTTTTGTTTCATTCTAAATTACTGAACAGGTAAATTCTCCGATTATTTTTACCATTCTCCATATACACAGCTAACAAAATATTTAAACAACTCATTTTTGCCCACAACAGTCATAAGTGCAGTTGATAAGAGTGTAATATTTTAGTCCTAAAGTTTTTATCAGAATACACATCTTTTGTAGTAATGGAATAATTTTTTGATTTTTCTGATTTTTTCTTTGATTTTTTGAATTTTGACTTTTTATTTATATATGATACCTTCCGTCTATGTAGCGAGCTTTGGGTCGGTGGCTCCCAAACCAGATGGCTTTAGGGCACCAGGTGTTAAGACGCCCCTACGGACTTAATTACTCAAACTTCAGATATATATATATATATATATATATATATATATATATATATTTCATCATTTTTGATCCATGTAGCGAGCTTTGGGTCAATGACTCCCAAACCAGATGGTCACCATTACAGACTTAATAACTCGGATCTTAGATGTAGATTTTTTTTTTATACCATCACTTTTTGAGATGCTTCCTCCAATTAAACTATAGCACTGAATATTACAATCTTTTCAATTTTAGCTCATGTCAGTATGTTACCATGTATGTTGATAATACCTGCCAACTAAGCATATGAAGATATATTTAAGTCAGTTTTATGGAGAATTTACAAATTAAATAATTCAAAAGGAAATAAATAAAAATTAACTTGTTTCGAAAAATGGGTTTGAAATACGTCTCAGGAGTGGAAATTCCTTACACAGCTATTTCTTACCAATTCCATCTTTTTAATCAACATAAAAATAAAACATAAACATAAAGAAATAACTACTACTGGCCATGGTGTGTGACTAACTGTCGAATGGAATTCTCGTTGTAGATTCCCCAGAGGGAGGGTGGAGCGAGACTCTCTTAAATACCCAAGCCTCTTAGGCTCTTATCGCTTGGTGTCAGGAATAAACAACGAGTCCTCCAAACTAGTCTATCATAACAAGCTATGGGTGAATGATTATCTAGGTGCCTTCACAGTTTTTACTTTTAGAGAGGTAGTAAGTGAAGGAAGACACAAAACAATCACCTAGCTTTAAATATGCCTTTGTTTTTTGAAATTTTTGTTTTTTTTTTTGTTTTTTTGTTTTTATATTTTTTTTTATTTTTCGAAAAATTTTGGACTAAAAATAAAAATACAAAAAAAAACAAGATCCTATTAACTATTCCTCACCCTCAAACCTAAATGAGACATTGTCCCTAATGTCTTTAATAGTAGAAGAAGAGTTTAGAAGATAGTATCTGATTGGCTGAATTACTATAATAAAATTAAAGGTTAAGATCCAGATTTATTCAACGATTCTTACCACGATCATCTTCGGACCATTTTATCTTTGAAAGGATATGATCAATTTGTGGTTCAAAAGCCAAGATTTGGTCAAACAAATCCTGGGCAGTTCTAGCAGTGAAGAGGAGTTCCTTAAGAGGTTTTGTCGCGAATCCATTTCTCTGGGCATCATCAAGAAACACACAAAGAAAATCATAAAATCCATCAACGTTATACAACCCAATTGGTTTCTGGTGTATGTTCAAGTTTGCCCAAGATAGCACTATAAAAATTTCCTCCAATGTGCCCAAACCTCATGGCAAAGCAATAAAAGCATCAGCACGGTTAATCATTTCTACCAGTCGTTCAGACATACCTGGCACAATTAATTCTTCTCCGTTTGATGGTCCAATAAGATTCGCCTCTGCCAAAGGTTTTGGGATGATTCCCAAAACTGAACTGCCTCTATCATGTACATCCTTTGAAATGGTCCCCATAAGTCCAAGATTGCCCCCTCCATATACTAAGTGCATATTCTTTTCAGCCATGACTCAACCCAATTCTTGTGCTGCCTCTATGTATTGTGGATTAGTACCAACACTAGTACCACAAAACTATGGATGTCTTCAAAAGTGCAATGATGAATTGAATTTATAGAACCTGAAAATGGTGAGTAATAATAGCACTAGTACCTGCAAGATGACAATTATTAGTTAAACAGTAAAATAAATCATGATAGTCAAAAAGGTCTGGATCTTGTCGGAGAAAATAACAAAATAAATTACAATTATTAGGAAAAGACAAAGAGATATAATATGTACAAAAAAAATAACGGCTTGATTGACATATATGCGTCAGGAATAAGCTTTCCATCCAATTTTCTTATAAATTGGCAAACAGGGTCTTTTTGAGTCAGATTCTCAAGACTTAACTGTTGTCTTTCTTTTTGAAATTGTGTGTGTAACCTGCGAATTTCATGATACACAAATCCACAGGGATGCGTCTTAAGAGTTTTAGATATGTCATCCAAAGACTCCTTACTCAAGCCTTTTCTTAATGAATTTAATCTTATCTTCACGATTATCAGACATCATTCCTAAAGAACGACAACGAGTATCACAAAATATACGGGCACATTTATAACAAACACACATTCTTTTGGCTATTCTCTTTTTAGCATAAGAGATCCTTCCTAAACCAGGTAGATGTGACATAAAAGAGTCAGAAGACTCACCTGCCAATCGGATCCGTGCTTCAATAATCCAACGAATGTCAGTAGGAATGCCTTTGATCATCAGTAGTCTCATCCGTTCCAAACGAGCTTTGTAGACTTTCATCAGAGATTTTTGAGGGAGAGAAGGAAATTGCTTGCGAAGATTTGCGAGAGCTTCTTTCATTTTGAAATGTCTTAATCTGCAAAAACTAAACACATAAAATAAAATCACACCAAATCACAATATAAACAAAAATTGCTTGGGTTGCCTCCATGCTAGCGCTAAGTTTTAATGTCGTCAGCTAGACGTGACTTCTCAAACGTTATGCTGAATCTGAAAGTGTGACACTTTCTTTTTGTCGCTCCAACCGTTCTCCCCAGTAGTGCTTGACACGCTGACTATTAACCTTGAATGTGTTGTTGGTGTTGGGATCCAGTAACTCAACAGCTCATATGGTAAAACCTGAGTGATCACAAATAGACCTGACCACATAGATTTCAACTTTCCAGGGAAAAGTTTCAACCTCGAATTGTATAACAACATTTGTTGCCTTGGTTTCAACTGTCTGTGCACTATTTTTAGGTCATGCCATTTCTTGGTCTTTTCCTTGTACAATTTGGCATTCTCAGAAGCCTGTAGGCGAAATTCCTCCAATTCATTGAGTTGGTGAAATATTTTCTTTCCTGCAACTTGTGGATCAAGATTCAACTTCTTCAGTGCCCAGTATGCTTTGTGTTCAAGCTCAACTGGCAGATGACATGCTTTCCCAAACACCAATTGATATGGGGACATACCAATGGGTGTCTTGTAATCTGTACGGTAGGCCCATAATGCATCATCCAATTTTGTAGACCAGTCCCTCCTTGTTGATCCAACGGTTCTCTCCAAGATTCTTTTGATTTCCCTGTTTGAAACTTCAACTTGCCCATTTTACTGTGGATGGTAGGCTGTGGCAACCTTGTGAGTAACTCCGTATTTGGATATGAGTGCATTAAAATATATGTTGCAGAAATGTGTGCCACCATCACTGATAATTGCCCGAGGTATTCCGAAGCGAGTGAAAATATTCTTTTTCAAGAATTTGATCACCACTTTTGAATCATTGGATGATAGTGCAATTGCTTCAACCCATTTGGAGACGTAGTCTACAGCAACCAAGATGTACAGGTTTTCGAATGATGGAACAAAGGGTCCCATAAAATCAATTCCCCACACATCGAATAACTCTATTTCCAGAATATTTTGCAACGGTCTTTCATTTCTCCTCGAAATATTCCCCATTCTCTGACACCTGTCACATTGAAGAACAAACAAGTGAGCATCTTTAAAAAGAGTGGGCCAGAACAAACCTGATTGAAGGACTTTAGCTGCAGTTTTATTTTCGTTGAAGTGTCCGCTGTATGGTGATGAATGACAGTGCTGCAAAACACTGTTGACCTCTTCCTGTGGAACACGTCGTCTCAGTAATTGATCAGCATATCGTTTGAACAGGTATGGCTCATCCCAAACATAATGTTTGACATCTTTGAAGAATTTCTTCCGTTGCTGAGTTGTCCATTCCAACGCCCATTTTCCTGATACTATATAGTTGACATAGTCAGCATACCAAGAGAATTCCTGCTATTTTATGGCAAATAGTTGTTCATCTGGAAAAGTTTCTTTGATTGATAATTATTTGCCAGCTGTTTCTCCATGCTCGAGCCTCGATAGATGATCTGCCACTTGGTTTTCTGTTCCTTTCCTGTCTCTGATCTCCACATCGAATTCTTGCAGAAGAAGTATCCAACGAATCAATCTGGGTTTGGCAACTTTCTTTGTGATCAGGTATTTGATTGCTGAATGATCTGTGTAGACCACCACTTTTGGACCCAACAGATAAGAGCGAAATTTTTCAAAAGCGAACACAACTGCAAGTAACTCATTTTCAGTGGTTGTGTAGTTGAGTTGAGCTTCATTCAAAGTTCTGCTGGAGTAGTAAATGGTGTGGAATATCTTTGCTTTGCGTTGTCCCAAAACTTCACCTACAGCAAAATCACTAGCATCACACATTACCTCAAATGGAAGGGTCCAATCTGGTGCAACTATGATGGGGGCAGAGATCAGCTTCTGTTTTAAGATCTCAAAAGCTTCCTGGAATTCTTTGGTGAAGTTGAAAGACACATCCTTTTCCAGAAGATTGCAAAGAGGTTTTGCAATTTTGGAAAAGTCTTTGATAAATCTCATGTAAAAACTTGCATGTCCAAGAAAACTCCGAATTCCTTTGACTGATTTTGGTGGAGGTAGTTTTTCAATTGTTTCGATCTTTGCTTTGTCTACCTCGATTCCCTTTTGTGAGATCCGGTGTCCAAGAACTACGCCTTCCTGCACCATAAAGTGGCATTTCTCCCAATTGAGTATCAGGTTTGTTTCTTCACACCTTTGTAATACCTGTTCTAGATTCAGCAAACAATGATCAAAAGAATCTCCAAATACAGAAAAGTCATCCATGAAAACCTCCATGCTCTGCTCCAGCATGTCTGAGAAGATGGCCATCATGCAACGCTGAAATATGGCAGGGGCATTACATAATCCAAATGGCATTCTACTGAAAGAAAAAGTACCATAGAGACATGTAAATGTGGTTTTCTCCTGATCTTCTGGGGCGATGGCAATCTGATTGTATCCTGAATATCCATCCAGAAAGTAATAGAACTCATGTCCCGCCAATTTATCTAGCATCTGATCAATGAATGGCAGCGGAAAATGATCCTTCCTCGTGGCTTTGTTCAGCTTCATGTAGTCCATACATACTCTCCATCCAGTCACCGTTCTTGTTGGGATTAGCTCATTCTTTTCATTGGTAACCACAGTAATCACACTGCATAGGACTTACCCAATTGCTATCTGAGATAGGGTAGATTATGCCAGCATCCAACCATTTGATGATTTCTTTCTTCACAACTTCCTTCATGATTGGATTGGCTACTGTGGGTTTGTACTCATCGTTCATCAGGATCTTGTGCATGCAGAATGATGGACTAATGCCTCAAATGTCTGCTATAGTCCAGCCAATGGCTTTATTATGCTCTCGTAACACTCTCAATAACTTTTCTTCCCGCTCCAATGTTAGAGAAGATGAAATAATAACAGGTAATTCAGAAGATTTTCCAAGAAATGCATACCTGAGATGACTCGGAAGTAACTTCAACTCCAACTGTGGTGGTTCTTCAATCGAAGGCTTGATCCGGTCTTTCTTCGGTAGTTCCAAACTTTCAATAGGTTGTGTCACTTTGAAACGAAATAGCTTGTCAAGATAGTTGATACATTCCAGAATTTCAGCATCTAACCCAGTTTCAGTCATGTTGGTGATGCAAGCTTCAAGTTTATCTGTAGGAACTGTATCAGTATCATGATTCATGAATGATACCATCAATAACATCAATTCTGAAACATTCTTCCTCTTTTTCTTCACTCGGGAATTTCATGGCTTTGAAAACATTGAATGTAATTTCTTGGTCATGTACATCAATCACAGTTCAACCTGTTGCTAAGAATGGTCTCCCAAGAATGATTGGCACATCTTTGTCTTCATCCATGTCAAGGATAATGAAGTCTGCTGGGAGAATGAGTTTATCAACTTTGACTAGCACATCTTCAACGACTCCTCTTGGAAATACAAGCGTTCGATCAGCAAGCTGTAGTTAGACTGAGGTAGGCATTGCTTCTCCAATTTACAGTTTCCTGTAAATAGAAAAAGGCATTAAATTAACACTTGCACCTAAATCATATAAAGCCTTACCGAAGTTATGTTCTCCTATGATGCAAGGAATTATGAAACTTCCAGGATCCTTCAACTTTGGGGGAAGTTTTCTCTGAATGATGGCACTGCATTCTTCTAATAATGCTACTGTCTCATAATCTCCCAATCTCCATTTTCGTGAAGAATGTCTTTCATGAATTTAGTATAACTGGGCATTTGTTCCAAAGCTTCTGCAAAAGGGATGTTGATGTGCAGCTTTTTGAAAACCTCCAAGAATCGAGCAAGCTGCTTGTCCAGTTTGCTTTTCTGAAGACGCTGAGGAAAAGGTGGAGGTTGAGTGATCTGTTCTTTTTCCTTTGCTTCTTTTTCCTTTGCTTCTTTTTCCTCCATCTGTTTCTTTGCTTCTTTTGGAACATCTTCAACGGTTGCCTTGATTCCAACATCTTTGTTGATTTCAGTACCACTTTTCAAAGTGATGGCTTGACATTGCTCATTTCCTCGGTTCCTCGGATTTGGTTCTATATTGCTGGGAAGATTTCCTGGTGGTCTGTAACTCTGAGCATTGGCTAGTTGTCCAATTTGATTCTCCAATGCTTTGATGGAAGCAGATTGGCTTTGAAATATAGCATCATATGCTGCTTGTTGCTTTTTGAACATCTCTGCAAGCCAATCTTTCATTTCTAGGTCTTTTTCAAACTCTTGGCTTTTGTTCTGTTGCTGGAATCTAGGTGGTGGATAGTTCTTTTGCCCTGAATTATTTCTCCATGATAAATTGGGATGATTCCTCCACCATGGATTGTAGGTGTTGGAATATGGATTGTTCCCCTGTCTGTTGAAATTATTGACATAATTCACCGTTTCTTCAAGTTGATTTTGTTCTGGTGCTTCTCCATATGGTGAATTTGTGGTTCCAATGTTGCTTTGCATGCCGAGAGTCACCATGAATTTACATATTTGATCCAGTTTGGTACTGACTGCTGTATTGGCTCCAACCTCATAAATTCCAGCAATTCGTTGAATCATGCTTCTTTCTGTTGGCCACAAGGAATTGTTGTTGGCCATTTCTTCGATTAGGTCCCAAGCTTGATCTTCTCCTTTTGCCATTAATGCTCCTCCAGCAGCAACATCAATTGTGGTTCTCATTATTCCAGAAAGTCCATTATAGAAAGTTTGGACTTGAAGCCATTTTGGAATCTCATGGTGAGGACATTTCCGGAGCAAATCTTTATACCTTTCCCAAGCTTCGTAGAGAGTTTTTGATTCTTGTTGTACAAAGGATGTGATGTCATTCCTCAGTTTTCCAGTTCTGGCTGGTGGAAAATACTTTGCAAGAAATTTGGTGGCTAAAGTGTTCCAAGTTCTGATGGAACCTGCTGGAAGTGAATGTAGCCAAGCTTTAGCTCTGTTCTTCAAGGAGTATGGAAATACACGCAGTCTCATTGCTTCTTCAGCTTCTCGGTTGTAATAGAAAGTACCGCAAACTTCCAGGAAGTTGCTGATGTGGGTATTAGGATCTTCAGTTATTTTTCCCCCAAATTGCACTGATTGCTGAATCATCTGAATGCAAGTTTTGATGTCACCTGCATTCGCTGGTAAAGGAGGAAGTACAATACATGAAATAAGGCCATCAACCACCGGAATGGTTCTGTCTCGAATGGGAATTGGTGGTGCAACCTCCAAAGGTTCAGGTTCCATGTTAACAATTACTTCTTGGCCTTGTCATCTTTCCCTTCTCAACTGTCTGATGGTTATTTCAATTTATGGGTCAAGCGGTCGTAGTTCAAAGCTTCTGGTTCGTCTCATTAAGATTCTGATAACCGAAAGACATAAAACGAAAACAATAAGTAAAAAGAAAATTAGATACAAGTAATGTATCTAACCTCAAAACTAATAATAAAAGATAAAGAAGTCTCCGCAACGACGCCAAAAACTTGATCGGCGTAAACACACACGTATATTACAAGCGCACGTATCGTTCAAGTAGTATAAAAAGATATCGATCCCACGATGACTTATTACCTATTCTATTAATTTTATGAGGTCAAGTTATTACTAATATCTAACAAGTTGTTTGATTGTTTAGAAATGATGATGATTCTAAATTTAAAACAAGTAAAAGAAATTGAGAGTGGATTAATGAGAATTAAAACTATCTAGGGTTGTGAATATTCCAATATTAATTAAAAGATGAAGTAGTTAAATCATAGTTGGGTAAAATATTGATTTATTAATCTGGAGCATTAAATTATGTAAAGCCTCTTCCGATGGTCATTTACAAATACATAGTTTAATTCAATTGAATCATATGTCTATGTCAACCAAAATTACCTAGATTCATTAAGATTTAGTTCCAATTAAGATTACCCCCGCCCAACAGGTATATTCCTATCCTGTAAGGAAATCTATTAAAGGGTTATCTATCCGTAAAGAAGATCGTGGGTTGATGAGTCTAAGGTCTTTAAACTTAAAATCCCTATGTCTAGTTCATTTTAAGTTTTATCTAGTCAATTTTATTAATGGCCAGTTAATAAAAAGGCATTAAGATTATCACTCAACAAATAACTCTTTAAATTACCCAAACTATAATCTAACCCTTTTTAAAACCGGTGATATTAGATTTTATCACAACCCTAGATATTTAACTTAATTACAACACATAGCTAACATTGATAAAAACTTAAAAGACATAAAGTGAAATTGCTGAAAAGTAATTGTGGAATAATAATTTGCAATAAAATGAAATGAAATGCTAAGGCAAAAGGAATCAACTTCTACTATTTACTATTTATATATCTCTCAATAATATAATATATAATCTTGTGATATTTTAAACCAACCGTCCAGAATGGCGGTATCCTGATTAAGTCAAATTCAAATATACCAGCCATAAGGCGGAACAGAAATATAAATTAAAACCAACCATCCAGAATGACGGTATCCTCATTAAGTCAGGTTTAACCAGTTTAAATTGAATAATCAACCGTCCGGAATGGCGGTGTCCTTTATTAATTCAGGTTTTAAATAGTTTATATATTATATTTTAAGGGAGATTAATCTAAATAGCAAAAGTAAAAGAATTACCTTATTACCTCAGCATGGAGAAGTTACCCCCTCATGGATGAATGAAAACTACTATTTATAGAAGAGAATTACTACTACAAACGTAAATAAAACTGAATAAAAGAAACTAAAGAAGAGAACTCTCAATTTATTTATAAGAATTTCAGAGAATAAGATACATTTGAAACTAAGAAATTCAAAATCTATTATAGGCAAAAAAATCCAATTTTTTTATTATTATTTTTCTGATTTTTATTTTTATATTATTTTATTTTATTTATATTATTTTTTTTGGATCGCTGAATTTTCGACATGTGGCATGGTGGCTAAAAAAAATGGCTCGTTGAATTTTTGACACGTGGCATGCGGTGCACGTTAGCAGATTGCTTGTGATGATGACACGTGGCATTAGACCCGACCACGGTTCCGGTTCGGAACCGGAACCGAACCGGAATTGGACCGGTTCGGTTGGGGTTCCACCCCAACTCGAACCGGTCCGAACCGGTGGAACCGCCTCTGCCAAACGGCTCCCTGCCAAATATATATATATATATAATATATATATATATATATATTATTTATTATATAAAAACAAAATACTAATGTACCCCTAATAAAGGTAATAAAACGGTTATATTTAGGGGCATTTTTGGTATCAAAAAAATTCTAAAATTCTATAAATATGATTCATTTTTCATAATTTCATCACACCAAATTCTCAACTATCTCGTTTTCTATAATTCTCTTATTCTCAATCTTACTTCAATACAATTCTCTTATAATCTTATATTCTTATTTTCTCAATCTCAATTTATTTAGTTGTTAATTTGCTATCATTCGCATCGCAATTATTCAATTTTCTTATTTTTCTTCCTAATTTCTCAAAAAAAAAAGGCAAGCTCATCCGAGAACATAATGTCAAATATGCCAACCCAATAGAGTGGCCCTAGTGTCAGTGCACAATCACGGAGAAGATAACAACTCCCCACTCATCAAAACACGTTGTAGTAAACCCCACGATCTAGCAGTTAGATAGCAACTCCCCACATTCTAGCAGTTATCACACACAATTCAGCAGTTGAATGCATGATCCAGCGGTTACGTGCAAGCATGAAACGTGAGAAAAGAAGCAAAACCGCTCAAATGGTTGACAAGGCTCTCCATTATAAAAGGCCCAAGTGTTGGAAGAGGAAGAAAATGAAGACTCATTATGAGCATTTTTATTTCGTAGCTTTGTAATCTATAGATTGTAATTTGTGTGCTTATGCCCATTGGAGACTTATTCACTGAATCAGACACCTCTTGTTGGGACTTTGTCTTAGGAGGTTTGAACCTTACACGCTCATTGACGAAAAATTATGCAAATAGTTTTTGGCGACCACAGTGGGAGACTTGGTGTAAGAAGTGGAGATGCCTCTGAAAATAAACACTCAGACTGGCTCGAGTATAGAGGAAGGGGGACTGGAGCAAACCAACCAGCCCCACATTCCAGCTGTATTAGGCCATTTCAAGGGTCTAACAGAAGTAAACTGATATGACACTATGCGAGAATTCAGCCCTAACGCGATTCACACCTTGTTCGGTGAGTACACCCAGGATGTCGTCGAACAGGTTAAGCTTCAAAACGCTCACATCATAGATAAGTTCACTTCGACTAGTAATTCATATTACGAAATGATGGCCAAATGTATGAACAGAGGGACAGCCCCACCATGGACTACACCTCCTCCTGCACCAAGCAGTCAGGAGACTGGTCCAAGCAATGTCCCCCACTATGGACTACACCTCCTCCTGCACCAAGCAGTCAGGAGACTGGTCCAAGCAATGGGCCTCTACAAGGGGTTACAGCCCCTACGATACCCCGAGGGGGAATAAATCCTGGAGGCAATGGCCCACATTTAAGGCCAAACATGGTACAACATGAAATAGTGTTGCCCCAAGGTCCCCAAGGTTCACAAGGGCAATGTCACGACTATGTCCCATTTGTGAGAGGACCGAAACCACCACCTGTAGTGATGTCATTCAATGGCAATGAACTTTTGAGAAAACAGATGACTGAGATTCTTGAGAATCAATTTGGTTTAGGAGTGAGGCCGATTCGACCAAGATGTCAAAAGCCGTATCCAAATTGGATTGATGTAGCATATCTGTGGCCTAAGAACTATAAAATACCAGAATTTTCTCTGTTTACAGGGTTTGGGGAAATTTCTACAATAGAACACATATGGCGATTTACCCTTCAGTGTGGGGAGGCGAATGATTTCTATAAGTTGAGATTATTTCATGGCTCGTTGTCAGGAATAGCTTTTTCCTGGTATGTCAGCCTGCCGCCCAATTCGGTGGAAAGTTGGCACCAAATGAAACAATTGTTCTATGCACAATTCTATAAGGCCGAATCTGAAGTGGCCCTGACCGATTTGGCAGCGGCTCGAGTCCAATGCTACGTGCCTTTCCCAGAAAAGGAGTTTGTGAGAATCGCTCAAAACTGTCTTAGTTCCTATCTAAAAAAGAAATTTCAAGATCGAGAATTCTAGGACCTTCCCCAACTCACCACTAGTGTGGTGCGATATGAACGGTTATTGAGGGAGAAAGAACAGATGAAGAATTCTAGCAAGGGAACTTATTACATGAATACTAATTATTAAATAGGTGGGTGGACATCGAATCGACTGACTTATGTTTGGCTGAATTAGTTAAAGGGAAGTCATATGTCTGCAAGACGTGGGCTGAACCCCAGTCCAAAATAGAGAATGACAAAAAAGTATGAATTTCTCTTTTAAAATCTCGAAATTCGATATTATATTCGATCAATTATATAAAGATAAGAAAATTAGGTTGAGTGACCGCCATAAATTGCCAAGCCTCGAACAAATCGGTGACAAAAAGTACTGTAAGTGGCATAATGCATGGTCTCATTCAACTAACAATTGCCTTGTTTTTCGGAATGTTTTCCAGGATGCCATAGAATCTGGGCGAATAACGTTCGAGAAAAAGATGGCAGTGGACGACAATCCCTTTCCAAAGCCGTTGGAATTGAATATGACAACTCTGACCTCACCAAAATGAATTTGCCAAAATTCAAGCTGGTTCTGGATGAGGATCAGGACGGTCATCGTCCAATTTCTCTTGAAAGGATCGAGACGTCCCAAGAAATGAGGGTTCCGTAAAATTTATGTGCACGTTGCCAAAATAATATAGAGTGGATGAAAGAACTGGAAGATACCTGTGAGAGGCCATCGAAGAATGAGCCAGTAGCATGGCAGCAAATAACCTTCGTACCAAGGTTTTATGGAGAACATTCAAACTTCGTCCAAAATATAAGGACGTTTAGGCCGAAAATTCATCGGCCCAATGTATGACATTCGTATCATCGGCCATATTCATACCATCAGCGAGGGAAGAACTATTCTCATGTAGATGAAATGACAAGGACGCAATTGAGATGACACTAAAGAAATTATGGCCGTATGATGCGCCAGTAAGGTAAAGTGAAAGTCACCACTGACCATAGTCTTTCGATCAATACCCATACGAGGAAAAATCCAGATGCGAGGCTTAAGGATAGTGGTGGCAGAGAGGATATCAACATAAGCTGTAAAGTGCGTACCAAATTTGACCGACAAAAACGGGATGAGACAGATTACGAAAAACCCACATTGCTATTCAGTTTGGCAGTATGCCTCCAGTGGTGGCTAATCATTAACTGTTGTCCGAAAAGTTTGAATGGGGCAATAATGAGACATATGGGAGGAGTGAAGATGTCTACTATGGCGACGAGACAGAATTCACAACACTTGCGATAACTGATAGAGAGGCCTCGAATGACGAACTGATCAACATAGAGGAAGAAATAGATATCAGAACTGAAGCACGAAGAAGGGGGACATTATAAAATCGGCTTCTCAGAGAGTTAAACGAAGCAGGAAATCCCCCAATAGGAAAATTAGGAGAGGACTTGGGACGATCTTCATACCTTGTGCTATACGGAAAGCCTAAAATAAAATGGGTTGTGACCAGAGCAGAAAAACAGAGGATGGTCACCAGTAATGCCTCCCGTGATATGCAGATCACGTTGATGGAATGAGGAGGAGGAGCCACTTCAAGTAAATACAAGTGGTGAGCAAATGATGGAAGTAGGAATGTCAGGGAAAGTGACATTTCCAAAACCACCACGACAAATGACAAAGCATCTCCGACCGCTTTATGTGAAAGCAAAGGCAAACGGAATACCCATCACGAGGGTGTTAATCGATAATGGAGCAGCCATCAACGCTATCCTAGTTATGATGCTAGGATAATTAGCAAAGTCGAAGGACGATCCCATCCCTACGGAAGTAGAGCTTACAAGTTTCAATTGAGAGGCAATGACAGCAAAAAGAGTTGTCATACTAGACTTACAGGTGGGAAGCACTACTAAGACAATAGTATTTTTCATTATAAACGGACCAATCACGTATAACATGCTCTTGGGATGAGATTGGATCCACGACAGCCGATGCATTCCTCATCTCTTCATCAATGTCTGGTTTTTTCGAATCAGAAAATGAAGTAGAGGTAGTACACGTCGATAATAGGTCATTCGCAGCCAGAGAAAAATTCGACTGAATATTTCATATATGAAGGAAATTACGGGCCAGCTAGAATACTGAATGAAGTTGGGGATTCGGCCATAATGGCCAACAATGACGAGCCGTACACCGCAGATCTGCTAAATGACTTGTTTACATAAACAAAGCCAACTATAGTGGCCTTCGGAGGGCCAAAGTATGGCCATGAAACCAGTAATTCAAATGGAGAAGAGCGAACAACGTAAAGAACAAGCCACGCTTGCGGCCACTAGAGCCAGCTTAATGGTCTATGTAACGGAACAAAAAGTTGAAGTCGATGCTCAGGTCGCGATGTCGGCCTTGAGGGAGAAATTATTAACACAACAGACGGAAGATAGAATAAGAGACACATGCGGAGTGGATTGTTTGATGGAAGGAAGTGACAAGAACGAACGATCAAAAAAGGAAGAAGAATACGATCTGAATGGGTGACACTGTTGGAGTTTTATTGGGAATTACAGGGTTAACGCAGCGGAACGCGGAAAAACGATTTTTTCTATTTCTAAATTTTTTTCTTGGAATAATTAAATAAACTTATTTATTTAATTAACCCATACTTAAATTATGAAATTATAACCCAAGAAATCATATTTCTTTTTTAATTATAAAATTACCCCAAACTTTTACAAATTAATTATTTTGATTTTTAAAATGTCAATTACATATTTAATTAATTTCAAATTAACCCAAAAATAATTTTACAAACTTTGCAACAAAACCAGAATATTTTCTAGAATTACGCCAACAGCCCATATTTTTCTGGAATTTGTGAAACAGCCCATAAACTTTAATTAATTGCAATTTGGCCCAAATGCTAAAAACACAATCAAGATCAAATCCAATAATCCCAAATTTTACATGCATCAAATATACATCAAATTAAAGCTATATATGAAAAGACCCAAATTTGAGTAGGTTTGGAATCCTAATTTCATAAATCACTCAAATTGGCAATTTACACTAAATTACTAAAATTCAATACTTAATCTTCTTCAAATTACTACACTAATTAATTCTCACCATCATGAAATTAATCAAAAATAATTCTAGGTTAATTATGGATGGCTAATTAACTCTAGAATAGCAACTTTAGTTTTCTAATTAATTTGTTAAGCTTAATTACATTAATAAGCAAATAAATTAATTCTACATGCTTAACACATCCAACAATCATCCAACAATTTTAATTAGAAACTAAAAGAATATAGGCATGTTCTTAACAACACAATTGAAGCTAAGAATATTTGAATCATTTTTCATGTAGGAAGAAATTTGAAAAGAACTTACAAAAATCAAGTCTTTTGCCTTTGCTTTCATTTCTTTTCTTTTCTTCACCAAAATGCTCTCAATTCTTTGTTTCTAATTTTTTGTTGATCTTGCGTGAATCATTGAAAATGAAACAAAACCATTTTTTTTGTATCACTTTCCAACTTGCCGATTTTTTGTAATAATTAATTAAATAACATTTATTTTAATTTTGTTCAAAAATAATTGGCACACATATTTGTTAATAAAGTTAACAATTTGACTTTAATAAAGAGATCAAAAAGTGTTCCAATGATACCATGCCATTTCCAACTTTAATAAAGTAGAAATCATTACTTTTGATATTTATTTTATAAATTAATTTAATTATTTAACAATTAAATAATTAATTAATAAATATAAATATCTTAAATATATGTATTATATTTACATTAATATCTCAAATACATATATTAATGTTATAATTCAAATATCACAATTTGATATTTTGTTAATGTGTATTTAATAAAATCAAGTATTAAATAAAATACACATCAATATTGGAAATGACTGATAGGTCCCGATAGCATGTATAAATAATCAGTATTATTCATAACAGTTGCCCTAAGAGTAAATTTCATTAGTGAGACTCTCTAGATTCAGGCATATCCGTCACGAAATCAAATTTCGTGTCCATAATTCACCCACCCGTAAATTATGACGACCACGGATAAACTCACTGAATCATACAGGTCGAGGTCACTGCATACGTATAATCCCTCCGTCACAGGTATCCGGATTAATCCAGAGATATAGATACAATCACGTCGATGTTTCTATTAGCAATCTCTCAAATAACACTTAGAACTAATTTCTACAGTGTACCACGGGCCCATGGATTTAACAGATTGCTAATACCATATTGAATACCTATACTCTGTACACAGAGCTGACGGATCCTATCTTGATACACACGGGATATCATGAGCATCAGTCTACACCCAACGAACAGTCGGAGGTCTGATCTAAATAGATCGGTGACGTGACTGCCATCTAAGTATGGAGGATAACTCAGATATCCACAGTGGTATCTCAAGTCAAAGAATCACTATGCTTACTCAACCCGAGAAGATTATTGTTGACGTTGGTGTACCATCCATTAAGAATCTTCGGTGAGTCATTTAGTGTTTATCCGCTATAAACACCTACACGACTATGCGAGTCACCAAGACTTAGGGGTGTTCACGGGTCGGGTCGGGTCGGGTTTTTTGAAATTTTGTTAGACCCGATCGGGTCGGGTCGGGGGAAAATCGGGTCGCGGGTCGGGTCGTGGTGAGGCGGAACCCGATCGGGTTCGGGTCGGGTCGGGTCGCGGGTCATTTTAAAAAAATAATAATTTTTTAAAAATGAATTAATTATTTTGAAATATTAATATTTGTTATTTTATGTCCCAAAAATATCATATATATAAAATTTTAATACAAAAAAACAATAAACAAATGAAATATAGTAAAAATTTTAAAAATAATAATACATATTTTAGGAAAATAATAAAAAATTATATATTTTATAGATTCGGGTCGGGTCGGGTCAATCATAACAAACCCGTTGAGCAACCCGAAAAATTCGGGTCGGGTCGGGTCGGGTTAAAATTTCGCAAATTTTTTTATAAACCCGAGCGGGTCGGGTCGGGTCACGTCGTGTCGGGTCGGGTCGCGGGTTGACCCGACCCTATGAACACCCCTACCAAGACTCATGGTTCACTGAGAAACCATCGGAATCCAAGATTCCAATATACGATATGTACCGATCTCTACGGGTTTACTTTACTGACCAAGTAGTGTAAACCTTGACCGGAAACTGTCTAAGAATGACAACATCATGATATAACTCAATGTCAGTTGCGACGCTTTTGCAACAGTATCATAACTAATCATTCTAAGGTCGGTTACGTCTTTACCATATTAAAGAAAAATTCATATAAAAGAAACTGTTCATTTTATTCATAATAAAACGTTACATTAGTATTTACATAGAAATACATAATAAAATTGGCGCTCGGAGCACCAACTCTAACAAATTCTTCCACTTGCTCTAGTGCCAATATCGATTGTATCTAATACCCATCGACTCCAAGTTTTATCAAATAACTTCGGAGGTATGACCTTCGTAAGCGGGTCTGCTACATTATCTTCACTCGGTATCTTGCACACGATAATGTCTCCCCGCGACACAATCTCTCGAATGATGTGGTACTTTCGTTCCACATGCTTCGACTTCTGATGCGCCCTTGGTTCCTTTGCTTGTGCAATGGCTCCAGTATTATCACAGTATAACAGAATCAGATTCTCGATACTTAGGACTACTCCCAATTCTGTGATAAAGTTACTAACCCATACAGCTTCCTTTGCAGCTTCTGAAGCTGTAATATATTCCGCCTCTGTGGTGGAATCCATGTTTGGAACTCTTCCAGCAAACTGCACCATCGTTAAGGGTAAACACGAATCCTGATGTAGACTTTCTATCATCAGGATTTGATTGGAAATCGGAATCCGTATACCCATTAACTTGCAGTTCGTTTCCTCCATAAATAATAAACTTATCCTTGGTACCTTTAAGATTGAGGATATGTTTAATGGCCATCCAATAGTCATTTCTTGGATTGGACTGATATCTGCTCGTCACACTAACTGCAAAGCTGATATCAAGCCTTGTACATAACATGGCGTACATGATGCTGCCCAAACACGAAGCATAAGGTTGATTAGACATTCTAATCTTCTCATCTTCTGTTTGCGGGCACATCTTCTTCGAAAGATGTAAGCCTTGTCTGAACGGTATGTTTGCTGTCTTACAGTTACCATAATTATACCGTTCTAAGATCTTATTTGTGTACGTAGATTGAGATAACCCAATAAGATTCATTTCTCTATCTCTATAGAGTTTTATGCCCAAGACATAAGAAGCTTTGCCCACGTCCTTCATGGAGAAATTCTTACAGAGGTAAGCTTTGACGCTTTGCATCATCCCAATATCATTCCCAATCATAAGGATGTCATCAACATAGAGAATTAAAAATACCACCATACTCCCACTGGCCTTCTGATACACACATGATTCTTCCGAATTCTTGAGAAAACTAGACAATTTGATTATCTCGTCGAATCGAAGATTCCAACTTCGTGAAGCCTGTTTAAGTCCATAAATGGACTTCTTCAGTTTACATACCATGCCCGAGTTCTCGCTGGATGCAAAACCTTTCGGTTGTTCCATATAGATTTCTTCATCAAGAAATCCATTTAGAAAAGCCGTTTTGACATTCATTTGTCAAATTTCGTAATCATGATATGTGGCAATTGACAATAAAATCCTGATGGACTTTAGCATGGAAATTGGAGAACAAGTTTCATCGTAGTCGACTCCAGGTCGCTGCGAGTAACCTTTAGCTACCAGTCGGGCCTTAAAGGTTTCAACCTTTCCATCGGGCCCTCGCTTCCTCTTGTAAATCCATTTACAACCGATAGGAACAATTCCTTCGGGAAGTGGAACCAAGTTCCAAACTTGATTCTCATACATTGAGTCCATCTCGGATTTCATGGCGTCTTGCCACTTCACGGAGTCGATGTCCAACATCGATTCTCTATAGGTAAAAGGGTCAGTCTCTTCTAATAAGAGAACATCGAGACTCTTTTCTTGTATCAAATATAAGCGTTCAGAAGGTCTAGATACCCTTTGTAACCTACGGAGTGTGTGTGTTGAAGGTTCTCCATCTTCTTGAACTATAGGTTCCTCCATTTGTTCGTTGGTTCCAGGTTGTACTTCATTAAGTTCAACCTGTCTATGATCACCTCTTTCTGCCAAAAATTTTATTTCTAGAAATTTTACGAAGCGAGCTACAAACACATTTCGATGCTCGGTAACATAGAAAAAATATCATTTCGTATTTGAAGGATATCCAACAAACCTAAACTTCTGCGCCCTCGAGGCAAAATCTTATCTTGATGAGCCATCCTGACATAAGCAGGACACCTCCAAATCTTAATATAACTAAGATTTGGTTTCCTACCGGTCCATATCTCATACGGAGTCGTAGGAACAGCCTTGGAAGGAATCTTGTTCAAAAGATGTGCGGTAGTTAAAAGAGCATAACCCCATAAATAATAGGGTAAATCTGTATAACTCAACATCGATCAGACCATATCTAATAAAGCCCGATTTCTCATTTCAGATACTCCATTGTGTTGCGGAGTACCGGGAGGAGTATATTAAGCGTGAATCTCATTCTCTTTTAAATAATCAGTGAACTCTCCACTCATATATTCACCGCATCGATCAGATTGAAGACATTTAATATATTGACCAGTTTGTTTTTCAACTCCATTTCGGAATTCTTTGAACTTTTCAAAAGTTTCTGATTTATGTCTCATCAAATAGACATAATCGTACCGTGACAAATCATCGGTAAATTTGACGAAGTAAGAAAAGCCATTGTGAGTAGTTTGACTTAAGGGACTACATACATCAGAATGTACGAGTTCCAACAAGTCACTGGCTCGGTGTCCAACACCTGAAAATGGAGCTTTGGTCATTTTACCCCGAATACAAGATTCACAAGTTGGATAAGGTTCAATGGTGAGATCATATATCAAACCATTCTTAACCAATTGGGTTAGGCATTTCACACCTATATGACCTAACCTCATATGCCAGAGTTCAGTATTATTTATATCAGATTGTTTACGTTTATTTATTCCAGTATTAAAGATATCTTGAGAGGTGCGCAATATGTAATGACCATGCTCATTTGGACAACAAAGGATCTGAATATTACAACTATCATATAAATACAAAGAACGATTCTTAATATTTACATTATAACCTTCAGTATCTAATACAAAAAATGGACATAATATTCGCTACACATCCTGGCACAAAATAGCAGTCATGCAACAAAAGTCTCCTACTGGGTAAGGGAGTCTCACATATGCCCAATGTAACTGCATATAAAGAGTCGCCACTCCCGAACCACAATTGCATCTCCCCAGATTTCAGCCGTCTACTTCCCGTCAGCACCTGCAACATATTGCAAATGTGAATAGGGCAAGCAGAATCCAAAATCCAATTTGATGTAATAGCTTCACAAGCTAAAGATATATCAATAATAGGAAAAATAAAAGTACCTGATGTCGATGCTCTATCATTCCTTAGTTGTGCAAGATAGTCCGGGCAGTTACGTTTCCAGTGCCCGCCTTTCTGGCAGTGGTGGCACTTGTCTTCAGAAGATCTCTTAGGCTTCACCGTTTTACCTTGTGGAGGAATATTGAAATCCTTCTTCTTCTTTCCTTTAGACTTCTTCCCCTTCGACTTGGATTGGGAAGAAGCGGAAAGTGAAGTGGGTTTCGGAGGGCAAGTCGGAACTCCTTTCCTTAAATCTTTTTTCACAGTGAAAAGCATCATATGCAACTCGCGGTAAGTACAGTGAATCCCATTCATGTTGAAGTACATGACGAACTGGCGGTATGAAGTCTGGAGTGAACCGAGAATGACACTACAGCCAAGAGTCTCATTCAGAGGGAAATCCTGTCACCTCAACTGCTCGATCAAATCGATCAAGTGAAGTACATGCGGGCTCACAGCCTGCCCCTCATCAAGTTTAGAATGAAACAATTCCATCGAAACTTTATGAACAACGACCCGTTCCTAGTTCATGAACGATTCACGAAGTTGTGTCACATGCTATATGCATCGTGCATCTCCCAATAAGTCTTCTTAAGCTCAGAAGAAAATGAACTCAAGACGAATGATTTAACCCTTAAATCATCATCCTTTCATTGCTGGAAAGTCTCATGTTCTTCAGGTAATGCATCGAGTGACATAGCAAGCGGTAATGGACCATCCAAAATATACCCTAGTTTCTCGGAATTGAGGACAATCCTCAAGTCTATATACCAATCCGTAAAGTTTTATGCGCCTTTCAATTTGTTCGTATCAAGCATACGTGCAAAAGGATTGGGTGGAGGTGCCGCCATCGCAAATCTATCAAATAGACAGCGAAACAACGGTCAGTAAATAAGCAGATAAAAGATCATAACAGTTTCATAATATATCATAAAGCATTAACTAGATCATGGATTTTTAATCTAAAAATGCCCCTCCCACTATTTCATGCAATACTGTAATCCCCAAACAGAATACAAAACATGCGATAATCAAATCATAATATAATAGTGAAAGGTGGACCCCATGAATATATTTCAGCTCACAGCTTTGGCACGTTCTCGCCTACGTATATTCATTTAGGTAGACAACAGATTATCGATCACTCAATAGTGACTCCTGGGTTTTCGGTCCTGGTCGTTTCTCGTTGTGACAGCTTTGACACGTTCACAAGGAGGCGTACCAATGTCATACTTGTCAATGATGAATTCAAGATACTTACGTAACCCTCACAGCTTTGGCACGTTTAGGATTGCGCGTTCGCTTGAATTCACCTAATATCAAATATATCCGGTACATATAAATTTCTACCGGCCACATCCTCACAGCTTTGGCACGTTCTCAGATATAGTCATAGAAAATTTACCGATAAGCGGTATTGACAAGACGGACCGTTTATATATATCAAATACATATTAAATTATAAACCTTATTTTAAATAGGGATTTTCCGCTTAAGATGTATTTATTTATTTAATCGAATTAAATAAGTATAAGCATGCATTAAAGTCAAGATTAAAGTCAATATTGACTTTTAAAGGCTTTATCATATATCGGGGTTCCAGAATCAGACTCCCCCTGATACCATTTTTGTTGGAGTTTTGTTGGGAATTACAGGGTTAGCACATCGGAACGCGGAAAAACGATTTTTTCGATTTCTAAATTTTTTTCTTGGAATAATTAAATAAAATTATTTATTTAATTAATGAATACTTAAATTATGAAATTATAACCCAAGAAATCATATTTCTTTTAATTACAAAATTACCCCAAACTTTTACAAATTAATTATTTTGGTTTTAAATATGCAATTACATATTTAATTAATTCCAAACTAACCCAAAAATAATTTTTACAAGTTTTACAACAAAACCAGAATGTTTTCCAGAATTGCGCCAACAGCCCAATTTTTCTAGAATTTGCGAAACAGCCCCTAAACTTTAATTAATTGTAATTTGGCCCAAAATGCTCAAAACACATCAAGATCAAATCCAATTAATCACAAATTTTACATGCATCAAATACATCAAATTAAAGCTTATATATGAAAAGTCCCAAAATTTGAGTAGGTTTGGAACCCTAATTTCATAAATCACTCAAATTGGCAATTTACACTAAATTACTAAACTTCAATACTTTAATCTTCAAATTACTACACCAATTAATTCTCACCATCATGAAATTAATTAAGAACAATTCTAGGTTAATTATGGATGGCTAATTAACTCTATAATAGCAACTTTAGTTTTCTAATTAATTTGTTAAACTTAATTACATTAATAAGCAAATAAATTAATTCTACATGCTTAAACACATCCAACAATCATCCAACAATTTTAATTAGAAACTAAAAGAATAGAGGCATGTTCTTAACAACATAATTGAAGCTAAGAATATTTGAAATATTTTTCATGTAGGAAGAAATTTGAAAAGAACTTACAAAAATCAAGTCTTTTGCCTTTGCTTTCATTTCTTTTCTTTTCTTCACCAAAATGCTCTCAATTCTTTGTTTCTAATTTTTTGTTGATCTTGCGTGAATCATTGAAAATGAAACAAAACCATTTTTTTTAATCATTTTCCAACTTGCTGATTTTTTGTAACAATTAATTAAATAACATTTATTTTAATTTTGATCAAAAACAATTGGCACACATATTTGTTAATAAAGTTAACAATTTGACTTTAATAAAGAGATCAAAAAGTGTTCCAATGAAACCATGCCATTTCCAACTTTATAAAGTAGAAATCATTACTTTAGATATTTATTTTATAAATTAATTTAATTATTTAATAATTAAATAATTAATTAATAAATATAAATATCTTAAATATATGTATTATATTTACATTAAATATCTCAAATAAATATATTAATGATATAATTCAAATATCACAATTTGATATTTTATTAATGTGTATTTAATAAAATCAAGTATTAAATAAAATACACATCAATATTGGAAATGACCGATAGGTCCCGATAGCATGTATTTTTCGTTTAACCATTAAACGTGTTATAAATAATCAGTATTATTCATAACAGTTGCCCTAAGAGTAAATTTCATTTGTGAGACTCTATAGATTCAGGCATATCCGTCACGAAATCAAATTTCGTGTCCATAATTCACCCACCCGTAAATTATGACGAACACTGATAAACTCACTAAATCATACAGGTCGAGGTCACTGCATACGTATAATCCCTCCGTCACAGGTATCCGAATTAATCCAGAGATATAGATACAATCACGTCGACGTTTCTATTAGCAATCCCTCAAATAACACTTAGAACTAATTTCTACAGTGTACCACGGGCCCATGGATTTAACAGATTGCTAATACCATATTGAATACCTATACTCTGTACACAGAGCTGACGGATCTTATCTTGATACACACAGGATATCCTGAGCATCAGTCCACACCCAACAAACAGGCGGAGGTCTGATCTAAATAGATCGGTGACGTGACTGCCATCTAGGTGTGGAGGATAACTCAGATATCACAGTGGTATCTCAAGTCAAAGAATCACTATGCTCACTCAACCCGAGAAAATTCTTATTGACGTTGGTGTACCATCCATTAAGAATCTTCGGTGAGTCGTTCAGTGTTTATCCGCTATAAACACCTACATGTCTATACGAGACATGTCTATATGAGTCTCCAAGACTCATGGTTCACTGGAAAACCAGCGGAATCTAAGATTCCAATATACGACATGTACCCGTCTCTACGGGTTTACTTTAAGTAGTGTAAACCTTGACCGGGAACTGTCTAAGAATGACAACGTCATGATACAACTCAATGTCAGTTGCGACGCTTTTGCAACAGTATCATAACTAATCATTCTAAGGTCGGTTACGTCTTTACCATATTAAAGAAGAAGTCATATAAAAGAAACTGTTCATTTTATTCATAATAAAACGTTACATTAGTATTTACATAGAAATACATAATAAAATTGGCGTTCGGAGCACCAACCCTAACAGACACAACACAAACATTACAAGGATGCAAGACGTTTTGGATGAGGTAAACCTGAGAAGTGAGGACGACAGACGCATCACCTACATTAGCAAGGAGCTAGAGGCCCAGGTACGCGAAAAACTAATCCATCTTTTACAAAAGTATAAAGATTATTTTACTTGTGACTACGATGAAATGTCTGGTTTAGATAAAACTTTAGTAGAACATAGGTTGTCAATTATGTCAAATCATAGGCCATATAAGCAACCCCCCCGGAGGTTTGCACCTAATGTTATGCCTGACATTAAAAAAGAAGTCGAGCGCTTCTTGAAGGCGAAATTCATTAGAACGACCAGATATGTAGAATGGTTGTCAAATATCGTCCATGTCATGGAAAAAAATGGAAATTTAATAATATGTATAGATTTTAGGAATTTAAACTTGGCAACACCAAAAGACAATACCCTATGCCTACGGTAGATTCCTTAGTAGACTCCATAGCATGATATCAAGTGTATTCTTTTATGGATGGATACACATGATATAACCAAATCTACATCGCTGAAAATGATATCCATAAAATGGCTTTCAGATGCCCAGGGTCTTTAGGATGTTATGAGTGGGTAGTAATGTCATTCGGCCTAAAAAATACCAGGGCCACTTTCCAACGGGCCATGAATCTAATTTTCCATGACATGATCATTAATTTTGTAGAGGTATATATAGACAACATAGTGGTAAAGTCTATGACCATGGACGGGCATTTTAACCACTTGACAATGACTTTTGAGCGAATGAGGAAAGTCACATTAAAGTTAAATCCCGCCAAATGCACTTTTGGGGTCTATGTTGGGAATTTTTTGGGCTTTATAGTCCACCAGCGGTGAATTGAGATTGATGCCAATAAATCTCGGGCAATTACTGAAGCCAAACCACCCCAAAACAAAAACAAAGAGTTGTAAAGATTCATATGGCAAGTCAATTTCTTAAGAAGGTTCATTTCTAATTGTGCAGGAAAAACTAAAGTTTTCTCGTCTCTGCTAAGGCTAAAGGAAAATGACGAATTTATCTGGACCGAAGAACATCAAAAAGTCTTCGAGAACCTGAAGAATTATTTATCACAGCTGCCGGTGATGGTACCCCATGTCTCATGACGGCCAATGAAGCGGTACATATCCGCTGAAGAGCAATCTATAGCTGGAATGATCACACAGAACGACAATACGGATGTAGAAAGAGGCAATTATTATATCAGCAGAAAATTTTTGAAATATAAATGTAATTATTCTCCAGTGGAGAAGTTATGTTTAACTTTATATTTCACATGTATTAAATTACGCGTCTACCTTAGGCCGACCACTGTGTATTTAATTACAAAAATCAATATAGTAAAATACATATTTTCTCGTCCCATTTTGCATTAAAGAGTTGGGTTTTGGTCTCTATCATTTTCAGAATTCGACATACGACATGAACCCCAAAAGGCCGTAAAAAATCAGGCCCTTACGGATTTTTTAGCTGATCACCCGTGTTTAAGCACCATTAAATAAATGAGAATGGAAATAGACGAGTGCAATTTAAAGCTATGGACGATGTATTTTGATGGATCTAGCACATCAAAAGGAGCAGGAATGAGATAGTCTTGGTCAATACATTGGGAGAGCCATTCCATTTCATAATTAAATTGGATGAATGTTGCACCAACAATCAGGCCGAATACGAGGACTTGATATTTTGGTTGAAAATGCTCATTGATATGAGAATAAAATATGTGTCCATCAATGAAGATTCACAACTAGTGATCCAACAAGTGACGGGGCATTCAAGTGTCAAATTTCGTTGGTCAGTGCGTTGTCAGAAATAGTTAAGAGCTGCTAGGCCAATTTGATTTCATAGAACTGGAGCACGTCCCAAGGGCGAAGAATGAGATGGCCAATAAATTGGCCCAAGCAGCCTCATGATATAAACAGACAAGCATATATGGCATATACATGAGAAAGAAGGCCAAACCAGCCCTGGTGAGACGGAAGAACATAATGGACGTCATGGCCACTGAAGTCCAAAATCAAAATGAGGACGATTGGAGAAAAGAGATCACAGAATTCTTAAAGCAACCAGAAAATGGTAAAGACCGAAAGCTAAAACTAACAGCCTTGAACTATTTAGTATCAGAAGATGTATTATACAAAAAATGCCAAGATGGTTTGTTATTAAAATATGTAGGGCCATCGAAATCCAAGACTATTATGGCCGAAATACATGAATGAGTCTGTGCGGCTCACCAGGCTGGGATAAAGATGAGATGATTGATAATAAGGAGCAGATATTATTGGCCAAAAATAAGAGAATCATACGTATTGTATGCTAAGGGATGTGTTGCTTTTTAGAAGCATGGGCCCATTCAAATAGCACCGCGACCGAAATGGTATCTGTCATTAAGTCGTGGCCATTTATGGGATGAGCGATTGATTTAATAGGGAAAATCTATCCCGCTTCTAGCAAAAGACACACTTTCATCATCGTCGCCACAGACTTCTTCACCAAGTGGGTGGAAGTAATTCCGGTAATATAGATTTCTCAATAGCAAATCATCAAGTTCATAAAAGAGCATATTATCCATCGATTCGGTATCCCTCAGACATTGATGGTGGATCACGGTACTTCTCTGAATAGTGAAAAGGTTAAGAGCTTCCTGGCCGAATACGGGGTCCAATTAGTAAACACTACTCCATACTACCCTCAGTCAAATGGTCAGGCAGAGTCATCCAACAAAACCCTCAAAGGGTTGATCCGAAAGATGATAACGGACAATGTCAAACAATGAGAAGAATGTTTAAGTCAAGCTTTATGGGCTTATAGGAAATCACCCCGAACGTGTACCTTGGTCACGCCATTCCAACTAGTATATGGTCAAGAGGTCGTACTACTAGTTGAAGTCAATGTTAAATCCATTAGGGTGGCGTTACAAAAAGAAATGACAAGGGAAGATTACAATGAAATGATTATCCAAATTTTTTTAGAATTGGATGACGTCAAGTCTGATGTCATCAACCGCTTAGAAGCACAGAAGACAAAGATGGCCAAGAGATATAATCGGAAAGTCGTGGCCAAATCATTTAGAAAATGGGAGTTAGTATGGAAAACTGTACTACCATTAGGGGCCAAGCATCTTGTATACGGTAAGTGGTCGCCTAATTGGGAAGGCCCATTCTTGGTGGAAAATGTATTACCAAACGGGGCCTATCATTTGAAAAGTTTGAATGGAGAAATACATGCCAGAATGATAAACAGAAAATACTTGAAAAAGTACATGCCTTTGTTATGGAAACATGAGAATGTAATGTTCTTCGGGTAAAGAATGAGGACGAGACGAAACAAACAAAAAAAGTAAATAAATAATAAATAAATACTATGATTTTATTAATGACGGACAACAAATGTCCCAAGAATTATAAACGAATGACGAATGTAACGTCCTGACAGTGCGTGAATACATAGTTATCTATTGGCGGAAGGCCGTTGAAAATCCCCAGGCGAGTCCTTCATGGCCGAGAATATTTCCCTTAACTGATGCAACTCTTTCTGCATTTCTATATCAGCCACCGCCAAATCGCTCAAGCTCTTTTCAAAATCAACTTGGCCCAAGTCTTTATATTCGGCCAGGAAAGCATTCACCTCTATTATATGAGAAGCAATGGTCTTTCTCTTGGCTCTCTCCTCATGCGAATCTCCTCGATGAGACGCTGGATATCTTGCAACCGTCGTTCTAAGTCCATCAGTACCGAAAATTCAATCATCATTTCATCCGTAGTTTCCCTTATAGTTTGGCGGAAAGTGTCAAGGGAATCAAATAGCCTTTTTTTGGACATGGAAGAACGAAGCCAAACCTTTTGACTATGTATATTTCGATAGTGAAGGATAAGGGTTGTAACTTCGTTCTGCAGATCTTGAAGGAAGAGCCAGTCTTCCACCGGTATAGGCAAGACAGGAAAACCCAGCAGTCGCTCCAACTCAGAGGAGATCTTGTCTAGTTTGAACATGTTCTCTGGCATTGCGGCATGACCGATCTCCAGAGTAGTGAGAGAAGCATAATACTTAATAACCTCCCGAAGGGTTTCCAAGTCTGTAGTAGCTTGAGTCGAAGATGAGGGAGTATGGGATGGGGCAGAGGCTAGTCAGTCAAGGTCATCCAAAATATCCTAGATCGATTATAGTAACGGATCAGACACCTGTGCGAACAAAGGGAATTAGCAAATGAGAACCAAAAGAACGATGAAAGAAAGAGGAAAGGAAAGAGACTTACACCCCCGGGCCTAAAGCTCAAACTGGATGGCTCGTCCACGGTTGCCATAGAAATGTCACCAAGTGGCGATAAAGCTTCTTGCCTAGGAGATGGAGGCAGAGGAACAGGCGACGACGCCCGAGGGGATGCTGGCGAAGGGACTGGGGATGATGGCCATTCACGAGGAGGAGTTTGTTGCATCGGCAGAACGGGGGGACACCACCAAAGGAGCTGATGGATGTTCAGAAGGAAAGGGACAGTGTACTGAATGATCAAAATGAGAAGCACTCGACATGTATGACGGACGGGCCTCTGCAGAAGAATCAGAATCGGAAGAGTTAGAAACATAAATGGCTTCCATTTCTACATAAATATGACGAATAACATCATCTTTGTACAGAGACCGAGCCTGACATGATTCCAACCACACCAGAGACATTACAGGATGTAGCTAACAACTTGGAAGAACCCATGCAGTTGCCAACAGGTCCATTCACACGCCAAAGAGGAAAGAATATCAGAGAGGCCTTTGCGGGACTAGCTCAGAGCTATGTGACCACTTGCAGCAACCAATTCAAGTGCACACCAGAGACACATATGAGCATAACCAGAGAGGTCCCCAAGCTATTTCATTTGACCCAGATCAATTCAGACTGAAGCATAGCAGAGCAGCTTCAGCACAAGCACTCTTTTGGCCCGATTTGGGACTATGTTGAATTCGGCCAAATGGGGGCATTTTTGTCGTTTTTGCTCGACATGTTGACTTTATTTATGATGTAATTAGCATGGTTGACTATTCCATTAGGCTTAATTATGCTTAGAACTCTACTTAGCCGGAAGCACGTCAATTTACTATAGCATGTAAGCACCTCAATTAGCTTAAGTGAGATTAGCTTCTAATTTTTGTTTTAAGTTTATTTAGGTGCAAAAGGACCTTAATGGTCGTGGTTGAGGTGCTTGACTTAGGGCTTTTGGTAATTTTAGATCTAGGGTCATTTTAGTCTTTTGACTCTCTTGTAACCCTTATTATATGACTCTTCTTTGTATTTTTGAGGAACCAACGTAATATACAACATTTTGAAAGAGAGAAAAGATTGAAGCTTTCCATGGCTATGGCCGAAACCTTGTTGAGGGAGGGATTCCCCTTTTCAAGTTCAAATTGACTTATCTAAGCTTGGCAACTTAGTGGCGTCTCCATTGCTAGCAAAATACAATCTGATTTCATGCATGTGGTTATCATGGACGTGAGTTTCATGGTGGTTAGGGGCTGATCTTGGTTGGGTTTTGTTCCTACAAAATCAGTATTCAAAGTTCTTGGGGTTTTGAGAAAGATGCTTGGGGATTTGCTTGGTTTCCAACCCAAGTGAGTTCTTGTCAGAGCCTCCTCTAATAATTCCAATTCGGCAAGACTGAACAGGTCGTCTATTTTCCTATAACTTCTTCTAAGTCCTGCAGCGGACCACTTGCGCATTAAGGGATTAATTCATTTGAGATGACGCCTAAGAGGCCTTTCATCCAGTCAAATAGGCTGATTATTTGGCCGAACAGGCTCGTCATTTGGTTCTTGCACAGTAGGGACATGATCGTCCAATGAGTGATATTCAAATAAGGGATGGTCTCTTGGAATTTCCTAAAAAACGGACGCAAACGGCCTAATAATATACTTGATCTCGTACCTTAGGGATCGGCCCTAGTCGAAAGGGTGGCATCGGCTGTTTCATCCCTTTCTGATGGGTGTTGAATGATTGGAGTATCGACTGCCTCCCCCCAACGAAGTATAAGGAGCTTGTCTGAGTCAAAGCTATGGGTTGGAGAAGGTTGTTTTCATTTAGCTTGTTTGGTTTTCTTCGGCCCAGCTTTCTCAATAGGTTTATTGGACCCAGCTGTCTCCGAGGGTTTTCTGGAAAAAATAGATGGTGGAAAAAACCAAAGCGTAAGGCAAAGAAAAGAGTCTCTCACGGCTGGACGGCCAAAAACTGTTAAATAAAGGATGGATCGATGGGCAAGAAAAGAATGGGCACAAGAAAAAGAAGATAACAAAGAACGAGCTTCAGACAGATATTGTTCTATTAGAGAGCGAAAGAACTTTAAAATATTCCGACGAGGTAGAACGAGAATGAAAGAATGGAATGGGCCATCCTTAAACAAGGTTGAATTGGCGGACAGTGAAGTTAGGAGAATATACCTCCACTACAGTCTTGCCATTGACTCCCGTCAAAATATCATGAATCAGATCAAGGCATCATAAAAAACTTGCGCCATATGCGATTGATCGACTCATCTCCCTCTGATTCGGGAAGCTCATGGACAAAAGATGGGCTATTGCCCAAAGAGAAAGGAAAGAAAGACGGGACTCGGGAAAAATGGTATAAAAATACTCAAAAATAGTGCGAGGAAAGAGGTAAGTTGGCCCAATTGGGCGAACAAGAGGCCTGTATAAGGATACTACCGAGTTGATTCAATAGAACCAAAGACTGGAAAATAGGCTCTAAGCCAAAGCTGGACGAACCAAAGAGGGCTGGAGGCGATCAGCGAAGCTCCATGTCGAAGTTGTTTTTGGAGAACGGCCAAACCCCGGTAAATAACGGCCAACAAAAAGGAAGCCAAGTCCAAACTAAGGCTGTTGGCGAGGTCCAAAGAAATAGGGAGATAACCCGCCACTGTTTCTGACGCAAATGATGTATTTGCAAAGCCAGTAATGAAGGAAAGCAGTACGCTCCAACACTGAAATCGGACCAGTCGACTCAGAGAACGCATGAAAAAAGGCAGAATAGGACGAGAAAGACGAATAGTCTATTGAAGGGGGAGAGAAATGAAAGGTAGTGCAAGCAAAAATGGTCGCGCCCAAAGGAGTCAACACGATCAAAGCACTAATGTCACGGAGAGTGATAGTGAAAAGACCAGAAGCGAAAAGAAAGACATTGTAATCAGAATACCAAAAAAAGAACGAAGTAGGAAATATATTTCGGTCAAAATGAGGTAAGGCCAAGGAAAGCTCTATGAGAAAAAGCAAACCATTGTCTTCGAGAAAAAGTGTGGGTCTCTGCATGCAATTTCATCCGTTTGAAACAGGTCTCAAATGAGGAGTCAGTCTTGGGCCAAGTACGGATATGATTGGACTGGACGAGAGAAGACACATCCAAGGGTTCTGAGAAAAGAAGGTTAGAGATGGAGGGAAACAGATGAGTCAAATGAGCCGTAGCAATGGTCGCATCATCCACACAAAAATGGGTCATATGGAGCACAATCCATAGTTTTCATCAAGGGTGTGAACGCCAAAGACACTTACATAAGAGTCACCCCGAGCAACTTGGTAATCGCCAAAGGTTAAAATGGCATTTTTTGAAACGGAAGAAAACAAAGCCATTAGCAAAGAAATTAAGGGCAAGAAAATGGAAAGTTTTGCAGAAAATGAAGTAGAAAGTAAAGTGATGACGAGAGCGAATCAATCCCTTATATAGCAAAGGTAAAAAGTTCGCCCTAGGATAAGTGTCACGGTCCAGTTCGGGGAAAGAAAAAGAGTGGGAAACGAAAAGGGCGACATTTGACATCGAAATGATGCAAAAAAACAGCACATTAATTGGCATCATGATAACATTTCAATAAGACTTGTTGGAAGGTCGTGCATTTATTGAGGAAATGATAGATTCACAAATGGAATGTAAACGATGGCCCTCAATACACGCAAATGATAATTAGATGCAAGACGAGGATCAGTAAGCCGAAGCCAAGTTAATAATCAGGCCAATCGTCTTAACCTTACCCAAGTTAAGAAATTCGCCTCGATTTCATTTCCCAATTCAATCAAGGCTAATTTGGGGGACAAATATTGGTGAAGAAAATCACCATAGGACGAACAAGTTGATGAGGGGCGAAAAGAAAGGACGTGTCAAAAGGACGAAAAGCAATTAGGATGACCAAAGGAATAACAGACGAAGAACGACGAAGGGAAAAGCGATCAGGATGATTATTGTGCGAAAAAACACGTTGCAGTAAACCCCAAGATCTAGCAGTTAGATAGCAACTCCCCATATTCTGGCAGTTATCACACACAACTCAGCAGTTAAATGCATGATCCAGCGGTTACGTGCAAGCATGAAACGTGAGAAAAGAAGCAAAACCGCTCAAACGGTTGACAAGGCTCTCCATTATAAAATGCCCAAGTGTTGGAAGATGAAGAAAATGAAGACTCATTATGAGCATTTTTATTTCGTAGCTTTGTAATCCATAGATTGTAATTTGTGTGTTTGTGCCCCTTGGAGGTTTATTCACTTAATCAAACACTCATTATTGAGATTTTATCTCAGAAGATTTGAATCTTACATACTCATTCACAAAAAATTGTGCAAAAAATCACTCACTTCAAAATGCCTCTTCATTATCAAAGAAAGACTACATAACATGGCAGCTTGGGCCCACGAAGTGACCGAGGTCTCTAAAAAAATTAAGGGTAAATACTTCTTAAATCCCTAAGTTTGAGTTAATTATCTAATTTAATTCTTATATATTTTAAAAAAATATCAAAAAAGATTCATATTATAAATATGTTTCAGTTAAAATTTATTTAATTATTATTTATCTTCACATATCAAAATTATTTGAATTTTGAGTAAAATTCTATTTTATCCTTCAAAGTTAGGCTGAAAAACTATAAGAACAACGATAGCGATGTACTGAGTATTTTTTATTTATTATTTTTAATAGAATGACTTAAAAAAAACAAAAACATTGCCCTAAATTAAGGCTTACAAGTCGAAGTAAAAATGGGGAGTGTTCCACTTTGCAGATGGAGTCAAAGAAAAATTATTTATTGCATGCATTCCTGTGGATGATTACCAAAACCACGAAACATATATAAATAAATAAATAAATAAAATTGGTGAAACATATCTTTCATAATCAGGAATTAATTTCCAAATAAACACAAAGAGTATATCTACGATTTCGAAACATTTTCTTTTATTATATATATATATATATATATATATATATATATATATATATATATATATATATATATATATATAATTTAAATATTTTTAATTCTCCCGCTCACTATTAAATTCTATTAAATAAGAAACCTATTATAATAAAAATACATTAAATTGTAAAATTAAAATATCTCTAAAATTAACTTTATTATTGAAAACCAAATTAGAAACTTATAATAAAATAAAAACACAATCTTTTATTAATATAATAAACCTGTTAATTTAATATATGTCACCTAATCTACACAATAATTTTTGTTTATTAAATTATAAAATTAAAATATATATTAAATTAAATTTTTATTTTAAAATTATAAAATTAAAATAATAATTAAATAAGAATCTCATTACAATAAAAAATAGAATAATCTATTTATTATTAAATTATAATATTAAAATATCTTTATCATTTTTTATTTATATTATATAATGGGGAGTGTTCCACTTTGCAGATGGAGTCAAAGAAAAATTATTTAGTGCATGCATTCCTGTCCTGTGGATGATTACCAAAACCACGAAACAAATATAAATAAATAAAATTGGTGAAACATATCTTCATAATCAGGAATTAATTTCCAAATAAACACAAAGAGTATATCTACGATTTCGAAACATTTTCTTTTATTATATAATATATATATATATATATATATATATATAACTTAAATATTTTTAATTCTCCCGCTCACTATTAAATTCTATTAAATAAGAAACCTATTATAATAAAAATACATTAAATTGTAAAATTAAAATATCTCTAAAATTAACTTTATTATTGAAAACCAAATTAGAAACTTATAATAAAATAAAAACACAATCTTTTATTAATATAATAAACCTGTTAACAGTGGCGGTGCCACTTGAGGCCCAGGAGGGGCTTCAGCCCCTGCTGGCCCCAGGAAAAAAATTATTTTTTTTGTAAATAAATTATTATTATTTGATTTAACATAAAAGACTTTTCTAAAATTTCAAAACTTTAAAATATCAAATCTTAAAGTAAAATATTTTTATTTTCTAATTTTTATTTTTTTTAATTTTCTTGGTCACCACTTTAAATTAATCAACCAACTATTCAATTAGAGGAGTCCCAAAATTTTATCCAAAATCTAAACAAAATGTTAAATTTTATGTGTAATGATTTTTTATACTTTTTATTGTTTATGAATAGTGATATTGTTTCAGGAACTCCCTTATATCATCTCAAAATTTAGGACAACTCATGAAGCCCTTGAATTTAACTGTGTTGAAATTTTTTCTAAATATGTTTTGTGTGTGTGTATATATATATAGGGAATGAAATGATAAAATCTTTAAGTGAAAAAGACTAAACCTTTGGGTTTAAAGTAAATAATATATTTTTAATAGAAAATAACATAATCCTTAGGTTGAAAGGACCCCAGGGAGGATTATAACCTTTCAAGAATTACATTCATTGACAAAATGATGCGTTTTCAAAGGCAATCCTCCATGTTTATAAAAATGAGTGCTTGAATTCATTTTTTGATCATCCAAAAGAATCCAAAAACATTCATTCTAAAAAATCTGAAGTATAGAAATAGTTTCCCCCATTTTCAAGTTCAATGGAGAAATGAGTGTCTCGTCAACATGATGCAACCAAGTTATCACATGTAATCCATTGAGCACCAACGCGTGGCTAATAAGTTCTTAATGACATAAACAACTCAACTTGATTCTCATTTATCGTCTTCTAAATAAATTTTCAGGTTTTTCTAAGTTTCAATGTTTATGTTTTATTGAATGTATCACATTAAAAGTTTGATTGAAAGTTGCATGTTAAAATTGATTAATAACACATTATAGATAACAAGCCCCTCCTTAATCAAATTCCTGGCTCCGCCACTGCCTGTTAATTTAATATATGTCACCTAATCTACACAATAATTTTTGTTTATTAAATTATAAAATTAAAATATATATTAAATTAAATTTTTATTTTAAAATTATAAAATTAAAATAATAATTAAATAAGAATCTCATTACAATAAAAAATAGAATAATCTATTTATTATTAAATTATAATATTAAAATATCTTTATCATTTTTTATTTATATTATATAATTAAAATAAGAAACCTATTACAATATAAAAATATAATTTATAATTAAAATAATAAATCTATTAATTTAATTATTTAATTAATAATAAATAAATAACTTATTATAGAATAAAAAAAATCTCTTATTAAAATAAGAAACTTATTAATTTAATACGTAACACGTAATCTATACGATTAATTTTTTACTATAAAATTAAATTATCTCTCAAATTAATTTTTATTTTAAAATTATAAAATCAAAATAATAATAATTAAAATAATAAACATATTACAATATAAAAATAAAATCTCCTATTTATTATTAAATTATAAGATTAAAATACCTCTATATTTCTTTTAAAAAATTATAAAATTAAAATGAGAAACCTATTATAATATTAAAAACATAATCTCCTATTAAAATAAGAAAAATTTTAATTTAATTAATTCATAATGTATTTCTTATTATTCAATTATAAAAATAAGTCTCATTAAAATAAAAATTAAATTAAATTATTAAAATAATAAACTTATTGCAATAAAAAAATAGAATATCCTATTAATTATTAAATTATAAAATTAAAATATATTTATAATTTTGTTATTAAATTGTATAATTAAAATAAGAAACCTATTACATATAAAAATATAATTTATAATTAAATAAGAAATCTATTAATTTAATTATTTAATTAATAATAAATAAGAACTTATTATTAAAAAAAAAGAATCTCTTATTAAAATAAGAAACCTATTAATTTAATACATGACACATAATCTATACGATTCATTTTTATTTTAAAATTTTAAATTATAAGAACTCTAAAATTATTTTTTATTTCAAAATTATAAAATTAAAGTAATAATTTAAATAAGAAACATATTATAATATAAAAATAAAATCACATATTTATTATTAAATTATAAAATAAAATATATGTATAATGTTTTTATTAAATTATAAAATTATAATAAGAAATTTATTACAATATAAAAACAGAATCTCCTATTAAAATATGAAACATATTAATTTAATTAATTAATAATATAATTTCTTATTATAAAATTATAAAAATAAGTCCCATTAAAATAATAATAATAACATATATGGTAAATAATCTCTATAATTTTTTTTTTTTACCTATTATAATAAAAATATATATTATAATTTCTGATTAAAATTAAAAAAAAATATTTGTGACATATAATATATACAATTAATTTTTCGTTAGTAACTAAAATTAAATTAAAAAATCTATTAAAACATTAAAATATAATCACCTACTAAAATAATAGACATAAATAGTAATCGTCTATAAAAATTAGACAATTTTTTTCCTTTTGATTTACTATTATTTGTTATTTTATTTTGAATTTTTTATATGTTTTTTTCTTGAATTTTTCATTATTTATTGTGTTTAAGCTCTTGAACAACGACGGTCAAAATTTCAAGTTCAATAAAAGAATTTAAGCTTAAATTGAATAAATTACATTAAATTTATTTAGAATTCATCCGGAAAAAATTAAATATTTTTAAAGTTATTTATAATTAGGAATATGTTTCCAATGATAGAGTAGCGCGATGAAAAACTCTAATGTGAATTATATACACAATTTGAGAATTGATAGATAAATAAATGAGACATAAATATTAAGTGTAAGTGTGGACGCTGATTTCGACCGAGATCCACAATCGAGAATTAAGATGAATGGCACTAGCGAACCTGCAAAATAAGGGTAGTAAGAGTGATGAGGTTACTGCCCACAGGTGTGGTGGAAGCCGTAAGTACTCCGACGCTCAAGTCAGCAATATGGAAAGTCTGAAACAAGGAGAACAAGGCCAGAAGTTACCTCAGTCTCCATCTGTTTGTCGTGAGGGCAGGGTATTATAATTTATTCGGTGATAGATGATCGTGTAAAAATGTCTCTCTCTTCTTTCTGCGCCAGCTCCTCTTTTATAGGTCTCCTGATATAGGGTCTCTCTTTTGCCCGTTGGAGTTATCGTAACTGGAGATTTATTGGATAGTTTATGTCTGGTAACTGACGACTTTATGATGATGTTTATGAGTTTAGATTTCCTCTTGATCTGGTAACTGGTGTCTGTTAGTTCCCCTGATGATGATGGGTTTGAGCCCGTGAAGCCTCTTGGTTTAATCTTTTAGGTCGGATTCGTTAATGGGCTTCGGGCTTGGTGGTTGGCCTTGGGGTAAAATGTCGATTTTACCCTTGGGCTCAATTTTGGCCCTTAATATTTGTCTCATACTCTTTAAGTCTGGAAGCCCTAGAATTGGAGAGTACCTTCGAGCATGTCGAATGAATCAGGACATGGGTAGTTGATTTACTGATCCTGACAGAGGTTCAAAGCTAATCCACATGATGTTCCGTCGTACGAACCGAGAGAGCTTGTCTTCAATTGTTTTGTCTTGAATCTTTCGATGGGTATTCCTGGTTGATAGGTACATAGGGTATTTCAGGAGGTAACTTTAATCAACATAGTCGTATTGACTGAGGGAGGAAGAATTCATGTCTCTTTTTGATTCGACATGAGTCTATGGGGTGTCCTTGATTGACCGAAACTGTTGAAGGCTTTAGAAGTTAATCTCACTCGACATGTCGTATAGATTGAGGGAAGTCCACATCTTTAATTTGACTCAACATGAGCCTATGGGGAATGTCCCACGTCGACTGAACCAGATAATGGTTTAGGAGTAATCTCACTCGGCATGTCGTACGGACAGAGGAAGTCCATGTTCTTATTTGTCTCGACATGTCGTATGGACTGAGAGAAGTTCATATCCTTAACTTGACTCCACAGGAACCTATGGGGAATGTCCCACGTCGACTGAACCAGATAATGGTTTAGGAATAATCACACTCGATATGTCGTACAGTCAGTGGAAGTCCATGCTTCTATCACACTCGACATGTCGTATGGACTGAGGGAAGTCCATATCTTTTATTTGACTCCACGGGAGCCTATGAGGAATGTCCCTTGTTGACTGAACCAGATGATGGTTCAGGAGTAATCACACTCGACATGTCATACGGACAGAGGAAGTCCATGCTTCTATCACACTCAACATGTCGTATGGACTAAGGGAAGTCCATATCTTTTAATTTGACTCTACATGAGCTTATTAGGAATGTCCCATATCGACTGAACCAGATGATGTTTCAAGAGTAATCACACTAAACATGTCTTACGGACAGAGGAAGTCCATGCTTCTATCACACTGGACATGTCATATGGACTGAGGGGAGTCCATATATTTTAATTTGACTCCATAGTAGCTTATGGGGAATGTCCCCTGTCGACTGAAATAGATGATGGTTCAGGAATAATCACACTCAACATGTCGCACGGACAGAGGAAGTCCATGCTTCTATCACACTCGACATGTCGTATGGACTGAGGGAAGTCTATATCTTTTAATTTGACTCCATATGAGCCTATGGGGAATGTCCCATGTCGACTGAATCAGATGATGGTTCAGGAGTAATCACACTCGACATGTCGTACGTACAGAGGAAGTCCATGCTTCTATCATACTCGACATGTCGTATGGACTGAGGGAAGTCCATGTCTTTTAATTTGACTCCATAGAAGCCTATGAGGAATGTCCCTTGTCGACTGAACCAGATGATGGTTCAGGAATAATCACACTCGACATGTCGTACGGACAGAGGAAGTCCATACTTCTATCACACTCGACATGTCGTATAGACTGAGGGAAGTCCATGTCTTTTAATTTGACTCCACATGAGCTTATGGGGAATTTCCCCTATCGACTGAACCAGATTATGGTTCAGAAGTAATCACACTTGACATGTCATACGGACAGAGGAAGTCTATGCTTCTATCACACTCGACATGTCGTATTGACTGAGGGAAGTCCATATCTTTTAATTTGACTCCACATGAGCTTATGGGGAATGTCCCATGTCGGCTGAACCAGATGATGGTTCAGGAGTAAACACACTCGACATGTCGTACGGACAGAAGAAGTCCATGCTTCTATCACACTCGACATATCGTATGGAATGAGGGAAGTCCATGTCTTTTAATTTGACTCCACAAGAGCCTATGGGGAATATCCAATGTCTACTGAACCAGATGATGGTTCAGGAATAATCACACTCGACATGTTATACGGTCAGTGGAAGTCCATGCTTCTATCACACTCGACATGTCGTATGGACTGAGGGAAGTCTATATATTTTAATATGACTCCACAGAAGCCTATGAGGAATGTCCCTTGTCGACTGAACCAGATTATGGTTCATGAGTAATCACACTCGACATGTCGTACGGACAGAGGAAGTCCATGCTTCTATTACACTCGACATGTCGTACGGACTGGAGGAAGTCAATATCTTTTAATTTGACTCCACATGAGCCTATGGGGAATGTCCTCTGTCGACTGAACCAGATGATGGTTCAGGAATAATCACACTCGACAGCTTCAGATATTTAGGATGTTCTTTAAGCCAAGATTTTCAAGTGTGCTATGTTGAGTGACCATTTTTCTTGCCAGACTTTCTATGTTCTCATTCGACACTAGGACTGCTTCTAGGTTTTTCTCTAGAAATCTTAATGCAACCCTAGCATTAGTTACGAGGAGTTTTGTCGGGAATTTGAGTGAAGGGTTTATAAGAGAGCTTCGAAGGCTCATTTGCCTCATTCTCAAAATTCTGTTTCAGAGGTCGAGTTGGGAGGGCTCTCAAATCTTCAAGGTATTCTTCAAAAACTCAACTTTTGTTCTTCATTTTCTTTAAACATTCATAGTGTAGATTCAAGCCGTTCTAAGGTAGTAGAGGCTGTTTGATCTTTAAGACCTCAGATCTATTTTGAGACTGTGTTTGTGGATTTTGATTTTTAGGGGACTTTTTTTTAAGGAGTTTAGTATTTATATATTTGTCGTTTGGAGGATTTCGTGGAGAATATTTAGGCAGTTTAGGTGCTAAAATTGACGAGTTTGTCAAGTCATCTTCAAACGAGACAGAAGTAGTTGAGGTATATAAGGATTGGTCGTATTAGGATCTGATTAAGGCTGGGATAATAACCGTAACTGAGTTATCCCAAGAAGTTCCCACCGAGGCTATACCTCTAAAGACTTTACCACCTATTGGAGAGTCGAGTGATTTACCTAGTACAAGCGAACCAACTAACTTATTATCTAAGAATCCTGCTAGGCGAATGACTGGAAAGCTGCTAAGGGAACTCAGGTGAAAATATAGGTTTTCTGACTCTTTGGAACTAAGGGTACTTCTGTCGAGTGAGAGGATTTATTATAAAGTTCCGGGGTGGATGGGATTCTACGTGCGTCTATACTCTGATGGGCTGAGGTTCCCCATACCAAGACTAGTTTGGGAAGTTCCGGATCACTTTGAGGTTGCTCCTTCTCAGTTGATGCCTAATGCTTGGAGGATTTTATTGTCGATTGAATGTATATCTTTCGAGTTATGAGTACTTTTTAAGGTGAAAGATGTCTTGACCACATACTACTTGAAAGAACATTTGAAGGAGAAAAGAAGATATACATTCATTCTTCGTCAGATGAAGACACACTTAGTTACTGGATTGTCGACTAATGATAGGGGGAATTGGCAATCCGATTATTTCTTTGCAAGGGGTGAGGGTATATTTAGATCGGTCGGGGCTGGTCGAATCCCAGAATATTGGAGTTTATCGAGTGAGTAGCGCATTTTCTTTAATGTTTAATCTTCGAATCTTATTTATGAATTGGAATAACCATGTATTTGTCATTGTAGATCCTCTACGAAATAGGTCATTTGACTCGACTGTTCAAATAATTTCCAACACCAAATCGATGCTAGCTTTGCATGCTGAAGAAAGATAATATAAAAGCATCTTAGTGGAGAAGAGATTGAGGGCAACTCTGTTGTGGAGGGATATCTTCAGCCGAGAAGGAGAAATTACACTTCTGGCCTCTTGTAACGACGTATTGCCCGTGATAAATTGTAGATGGTTGATAAGTGCATGAAAATGTACTTTAAAACATCACTTATCTAGGTTTATTGTTTAGTATTTAGTTATATATTTTATATTTTATCACATAATTTCTATTGTTATATTAATTTAGAAATATTTATTATTTACACTAATTTAGATTTAGTGATTTTTATTTGTGGAATATTAACATATGGATCCTGGGTCAATTGCAAGTGTTTAGGAATGCATAGGACGCATACAGGCGCCGAGAACACGAAGAGCAAAAGTTGAACTGGCGCCGCAGCTCCACTAGAATAGGGCCATGGCGCCCTTGAAATCAAGACTGGCGCCATGACGCCACTCCTCAGCACAAAATCCAGGGAGTTAGGCGCCATAGCGCCGTGAAGGTAACTGGCGCCGCAGCGCCAGTTTAAGCACTGAAGACTGGCGCCACGACGCCCATGCAGTCAGTACAAAGTGGCCGAGAGTTTGGCGCCACTCAACCAGCGCCGCGGCGCTGCGGGAAGCATAACGGGCATTCCAGGTTTTGACTTGTAGGTTTTTTAATAATCCTAATGATACCCAAAGACTCCCAGCCCCCAGTATAAATATAACAGTTCATCCAACAACAAAGGAGAGGCTGGTGGCGTGAAGCAACACTCTATGCGCATAAACAACAATAAAATCAAAAGCCTGCGCATAATTGAAAAAAAAGAGCAGAGCCGAGAGATAAGAAATCAGAGCGAATAAATCGGGACACGGAGCCGTGATGATTCAGAACAATATTTATCTCTAATCCCGGGTTATTTTTATTTCTTTTATGGGGAACTAATCCCCTAGGCAATGCTAGGGATGAACTCTTGTGTTAGATTTTTATTATTTGTGTTTCTGATTCCTACGAACCTTTTAATCGTTTAATAAAATTGATGGTTATTATTTTTTATTATCTTTCGATTTATTAATCCATAAATTATGTTTTGTCAAATCTTATATAGATCATGTCATGCTTCTTCTATGTGTGGTTTGCGAATTTAATTGTGACTGGTAAAAGTCGTTTTATGTGTTGGTCTTCTGCTGAAGTATTGCCTGAGAGTATATTGTCGACGTTAGATAGCTCGTAACGATGGCTTTTGTATGCTGTTAACATAGAGAAAATAATCATTAATTACCTTAGAATTTATCATGCGTAGAATTGAATATTTTCCGGTTGTTGTTTGGGATGTAAAACCTTCAATTATGTAATAATAGGAATCAATAACTAAATATAAGAGTTCAATGCAAGAGGGATTCCCGAAGCTTTGTCATATCTCTCTGCTGTTATCTTTTATTATCTTTCCATTATTTTATTTATCTTAAAATTTAATTACCAATTTTTATCGTTTTATTTATTAAGTTACCGTTAACGTTTTTGTTTGAGTAAATCAGTTCATGTAACATTCTCTCTGAGGAATCGACACCCCAACTTTACTGCGATAACCGCGAGTCATATTTGGGCGTAATCAATGGTCGTGTCGAGAGTTATACGGAGAGTCTAAATTTCGAAAGGCCCTAAAACCTGAGGAACTTTTATGCGCAGAGGACATGATGACTGATCCATTTACAGTAGCCTCACTCGACGAAATGAAGAATCGAAAGAAAGCAAGAAAGTTGAAGATTAAAGAGCTGGAAGTTGAAAAAGAAACTGGTCCCTAACCTAAAGAAGTCGTCTCGAGAGAAGCTGTTGCAGAAAATGGGAAGTCGACTGAAATGACTTCTACATGGAATAAAAGGAAATCCATCACCGAGGTGGAGGAAGACGCTGACAATTTCATTTTAAAGGTTCTTCGCGAGTCAACTGCAATCTTCAAGCATTAACTCATTTGTAGACGGACTTCTTCTAGAGGAGGATGAAGAAAGGTTAACACGGATCGGTCCAGTGGAGGCTATGAGGAAAGCCATATCTCTGAACTACCAAGTGAGTATAGTGAATACATTTTTTTGGTCGAATGATTTTTAACCTAGGCCTTTTCAGGCATTAGAATGCAGTCTATACATGCGAAAAAATACGGAGTCGAGTCAACGAAGGATCAGGGAGCTAGAAAAGACATTATCGACGGTGAGAAATGAGGATTCTAAACTGAAGTCCGGGCTGATCGCTTCTCTGAGAAAGGAAAAAGGGCTTAAGAAGGAGTTGAAAGAAGTTAAGGCTACTCTAAAAATGGAGAAAGAAACGTCTGAATTAACTATCGACAGCTATAAGCATAGTTTTGAGAGTGTGAAGAAGGAAAAAGAACAATTATTAGAGCATATGGAGGAAATTTCCATCGACTCCATGATGAAAAATAGATATGATTTGATGAATGAGTATTTTGCTGGGAAGCATGTCAACTGGAAGCCTGAGAAGTGGATTCGGGAGTACGAAAGATGTGTAGCTGGGCTTTCCTCTTCGACGTAGGATGTCGAAGAAGAAAAAAGTGATGAAGTTGAATCAATGAAGGACGAGGTAGAGTCAGTGGTAATTCCTGAAGTTGAAGTGGAAAGAGCCGAAGAGCGATTGGAGGAAGGAGAGGATGTTGGACTGGCAGAGGTCGATACTGAAACGATGATGGAGGTCGAAGCTCAAGAAGAAGCTCCTACCAGCATTCCCGCAGCAACCGAAGAAGAACCAGCCAGTGCGCTTGAAATTTAAGGGTTTTAAATGCTAATGTACTTATGTTTTTTTATTTAATTTAACATTTTGTATAATGTGAAAATGATTTGTAGAATGGAAATGTGGTGTGCCGATATTTTGAACAAGGCACATTATTTTGTCGTATGAAGTATCATCACAGATGAATGATTTTATGGATGAATTCTATTGCAATCAGTCGAATGATTCCTACAAATTTCTTTATTTCATATTTTGAAAAATAACTAAGTACTGTGAAAGGTAACTACATCTAAAAATAACAAAACAAATAACAAAACTTAAGTGTTACCAGATGAACCGCTTAAGATGAACGACGTTCCAACTGTTGCGGACAAGATTCCCTTCCAAAGTTTGCAGCTTGTAGGCTCATCTCCCGACAATTTTTGTGATGAGGTACAGACCTTGCCAGTTTGGTCCCAACTTTCCATCTCCAATCTCCTTTGTGTTTTGGAATACTCTGCGTATGACCCAATCTCTCTCCTTGAATGTCTCACTCCTTAAGTTCTTATCAAAGAATCTGGCCATCCTCTGTTGATAAACAGCCAGTCGAATGGATGCTTGGTCCCTTAATTAATCAATCGTGTCGAGATTGAAATTCATCACCTGTCGATTTTTTTCGTCGTCGAGCCATTGGAACCGTGGGGATGGGATGGCTTCTTCTATCAATATTACTGCTTTCGTTCCAAATGCCAGTGTGAAAGGGGTTCGCCTGTTGAAGAATGAGTTATCATCCTGTATAACCACAACACTCCTGGAAGTTCATCCGCCCAAACGCCTTTAGCTTTCTCCAACCTCTTCTTCAAAGTATTCAAAATCGTTTTGTTGCACGATTCGGCTTGGCCGTTCACTTGTGAGAAGCGTGGGGTTGAAAAGCTCAACTTTATGCCCCAATTCATGTAGAAGTCTTGAAATTGATGGTTGATGAACTTAGAGCTGTTGTCAGTCACGATTTCTCTCGGTATGCCAAACCGACATATGATATTCTTCCAGACGAATGTTTGTGCCTCATTGTCGCGTATTCTGGTGAATGATTCAGCTTCGATCCATTTCGATAAATAATTTGTCTACACAAGCATGTAGACACGTTGGCCTGGCGCGATCGGAAGTTTTCCTACGATGTCCATTCCCCACTTCATGAACGGCCAAAGTGAGATGATGAGATTGAGTTTTTATGGTGGGAGGTGTCGAACTGGAGCAAACCTTTGACATTTGTCGCACCTTTTAGTTAATTCAGCTGAGTCGGACCTCATTGTCGGCCAGTAGTATCCTGTCGAATGGGCTCAAAGAGCTAGGCTCCTGCCACCAGAGTGGTTCCTACATTCCTCTTCGAGTAGCTCTGTCAACACATGTTGCGTTTCGTTGTGTGTGAGGCACTTCAAGTAAGGCCCTGAAAGCGATCTTCTTAGCAGCTGACCGTCGAATATCATGAACCTTGCAGACTGTCTCTGGAATTTTTTGGCTTGTGGTTTGTCATCTGGAAGCACGTCTTCCTACAAATACTTAACAATATGTGACATCCAAGTATCACCTGAATCGACCGATGCGACAGTTTTTTCTTCTTTCTAAATTGCTGGCCAGTTCAAATATACTACTGGTATTGTGCGTGGTTCGTCTCCATCCATTTTTGATCCAAAGGTGGCTAGAGCATATGCTTGAGAGTTTTCAATTCTTGGGATTTGGGTTATAATGAATTATTCAAATGTCGACTGAATATCTTTTACCTTTTGTAAATAGGACGCCATCTGAATGCCTCGTGCATGATAAGACCCCTAGATCTGGTTCAACTGAGAATCTGATTTTACTTCTATCTTACTGGCTCTCAGTTCCTTGGCTAAGGACAACCCTGCAATCAGTGCCTCATACTCTGCTTTGTTGTTGGTCACTCTAAATCTGCACTTGATTGCTTGCTGTAGAATGTTGCCTTCCGGGGTAGTAATCATAATCCCAAGACCGCACCCCTTTTTGTTACTGGATCCATCGACTGTGAGTTTCCAATGAATCGTCGAACGGATAGAGCAGACTTCGATTTCAGTTACAGCAAGTAGTCCGGGAGTGAAGTCAACTATGAAGTCCGCTAAATCTTGAGATTTGATGGCGGTCTTAGGTAGGTACGATATATCGTGTTCCCCAAGCTCGATTGCCCACTTCATTAATCTCTCTGAAAGTTATGGTTTATGGATTATGCTTCTCAGAGGATATGTCGTGTATACTGTGATCGGATGTCCCTGAAAGTAGGGTCTGAGTTTTCTTGCAGCCGTAATTAGAGCGAATACCAACTTCTCCATTAATGGGTAGTGTGATTCTGCTCCCAGCAATGCTTTACTTACGTAGTAGACCGAGAGTTGGGTTTCTGCCTCCTTTATTATTAAGACTACACTAACCGCGTGTTCTGATACTCCTAAGTAGAGATAAAGCCTCTCATTGTCGAGTGGCTTTGACAATAGAGGTGGAGTTGTAAGATATTGCTTGAGCCCTTTCAGCGCTTCTTCACAAGCGGGAGTCCACTTAAAGCTGCTGGCCTTTTTTAAAGCTGAAAAGGACAGAAAACTCTTATCCATGGATTTCGAGATGAACCTGTTTAATGCGGCAATCCTCCCTGCTAGTCGCATGACATCCTTAGGGTTGGAAGGTGAGGGGATGTCGAGGATTGACTTGATCTGGTCTGGATTCGCTTCTATCCTTCGTCAACTGTTCCGATTTAATAGACTTTACCAGCATATCGTCTATGTAAACCTCATTGTCTTCCCAATTTGACTGTGAACATCTTATTGACCAGTCGTTGGCATGTTGCCCATATATTTTTTAAGCCGAATGGCATAGCCTTGTAGCAATAAACTCATCGATTAGTGACAAAGGCTGTCTTCTCTTGATCGTCAGGATGCATGAGGATCATGTTGTAGCCTGAATACACATCCATGAAGCTCAACAACTCATGCCCAGCTGTAGCATCGACCATCGAATCTATATGTGGTAGTGAGAACGAATTCTTTGGGCAAGCTTTATTCAGATCCGTAAATTCGATGCAGACTCTCCACTTTCTATTCTTTTTTCTCACAACGATAACATTTGCAAGCCACTCTGGAAACTGTACTTCCCTAACCGCTCCATTCTGCAACAACTTCTGAACCTCTTCATCAATGATCCGATTCCTTTCAGGGGTGAACTTCCTTCTTTTTTTCCTAACCGGGGTGTGGTCTGGATCCACATGCAACTCGTGAGTAATTAGCTCAGGGTCGATTCCAGTCATGTCCTTGTGAGACAATGCAAAACTGTTGTGTCGATTCTTCAGGAATTCAACCAGGTCGGTTCTTATTTTGGGATCCAAGTTAGGTCCAATAAGTGCCTGCAAATTAAGGGTGAATCTGGACCTCATCGAGTTCCTCTACTTTTGGTGTTTTCGGTTCCGAACCATGAGGTCCATTATGTAATTGCTATGCCAACTCAGCTTTCGCCTTCAAGGTCGTCTGATAGCAGCTTCTGGATACAAGTCTATCACCTTTAATCTCCTGAACCCCCCATCTGGTTGGGAATTTAATAACTTGATGGTAGGTGGATGAGACCGCCCTCATGTCATGAATCCACGGTCTGCCTATGATAAGATTGTAGGCTGAGAGGGATATTTCTCCCATTGTAAATTTTTGCTCTCCACTAAACTTAATCAACACTGTCGTCCGCCTATTTATTTTGTCCAACTCGGCTCCCATAACTACAAGGGCTGTTGCGAAAATGATATTGGCTGAAGAGTCCGTGTTGACTAACACTCGCTTGATCATGAAGTTTGCCACTTGTAAGAAGATGACCAAAGCGTCGTGGTGAGGATTTAAATTTTGCGAATCCCCGTCGTCTGAGAACTCCATAGTCAAATTGGTGAACATATTCTCTACAGCCATTGTAGTGTGAGAAATACTGCTAGTTAGAGCCCTTGAATGTCGTTTTGCAGCCGAATATGAGATCCCGCTGATTTTTGATCCTCCCGAAATAACATTAATGATGTTGTTAATTGGTGTCGGTGGAGTTGGAGTTTCTCCATGACCATCTCTCGCATCCCTTCGTGCCAAGGTTGCTTTCCACTTCTCAGTGAGCAAATCCCAGAGAAATCATTTGTTTAATAGTTCCAGGATTTCCAATCACAAGGTTACACACTCTGCTGTTGTGTGGTCGTAGTCTCGGTGGAATTCACACCACTTTCTAGTGTCTTTTTTGGTAAAGTCGTCCCTGCAACGTGGAGGCCATTTCACTTCACTCCCCATCTTCTTAATTACCGATACCAATTCCCCTCGGAAAATTGTAAAGTTGTAGTCTGGGAGCCTGGGTTTGCTTGCTGGCGTTTCTTCTCGATTTCTGTATGGCCTCAGTCGTCTGTCAATATCTTTGTAGAAAGGTCTTCGCTCTCCTCGTGATTGATTTCTCATTTCCCTATGAGAATGAATAACTATATCGGGTCGTCTGGGAGAAACAAGCCTTCTATCAACTCGTGTATTCGGAACGTCCTCCATTCTCTTATTTCTTTTATCCTCTTCCCACCTTATTTCCACCTGGGCTCGTGCCATGGCTTGGTCCATGGTGTAGCATCGGAACTTGGTTAATTTCTTGTAGAGTCCACTATCATATAGTAGTCCATTCCGGAAGGCCTTTACCGCTGTAGGCTGGTGGAGATCCGGAATAGTAATTCTTTCCCTGTTGAACAGAGCCACGTAGCTCCGTAGAGACTCTCCTCTTCTCTGCTAGATGCAATGAGATCGTCTGAAATCTTTTCTAGTTTGCATGAACTTGCAAAATGTTGCACGATTTGTCAGCTAGCTGCTGGTAGGATTCGATAGACCTGTAGGGCAGGTTAATGAACCAAGAAATGGCTGACCCCGCCAAAGTTTCCCCAAAGGATCTGCACATTCCAGCTTCCCACTGGCTTGGGATCAAGCCGGTCGACATCATCTTGTACTTGTAGTGTATTACGCGGTCGTCTGGATCGGTGGACCCATCATATAGCTTCATTTCGGACGGGCTGAATTTTCAAGGCAATTCAACAACTACAATTGACTCCACGAATGAGGTATCAGAAATTACTACAGCTCTGCTCTTTCTGATTGACAATCTTACCCCTGGTAGTCTGGAAGCATTATGTCATCTATCTTCTCATGGAGCAAGCAATTTGGTGGGTGGGATCGAGAGAGGAGTTCGGGCCATGTGAAGGTGGCGGGTTGTTGTCGTCTTACCCATCTGATGTGAGCGAGACTGTCGGATTATCTTGGTTGCTTGGATTGCTGGTCTGTCCATGAATGTTGTTATGTTGAAGATTGGATGACAGCTGCTCCAACTTTTCTTGTAGGCTTACGTTGGAATTTCGCATTGTCAAATTTCCTCTTCTAATGCTTGTAAACGTTCTTGGAGCATGGTACGTTGTGCAATCATAGGATCCGGAGTCTGCTCATTGCTTGAGGCCATTATCAGTTGCTCGTAATGTGCGAATCAAATGAGTTTAATTTTTTTTTTGCAAAAATCCGCTTAGTGTGCCTTACGGTAGGCGCCAAATTGTGGACGCTGATTTCAGTCGAGATCCACAATCGAGAATTAAGATGAAGGGCACTAGCGAACCTGCAAAATAAGGGTAGTAAGAGTGAGGAGGTTACTGCCCACCGGTGTGGTGGAAGCCGTAAGCACTCTGACGCTCAAGTCAGCAATATGGAAAGTCTGAAGCAAGGAGAACAAGGTCAGAAGTTACCTCAGTCTCCGTCTGTTTTCCGTGAGGGTAGAGTATTATAATTTATTCGGTGATAGATGATCGTGTAAAAATGTCTCTCTCTTCTTTCTGCCTCAGCTCCTCGTAATAGGTCTCCGATATAGGGTCTCGCTTTTGCCCATTGAAATTATCGTAACTGGGGATTTAATGAATAGTTTATGTCTGGTAACTGACGATTTTATGATAATATTTATGAGTTCAGATTTCCTCTTGATCTGGTAACTGATGTCCGTTAGTTCCTCTGATGATGATGGGTTTGGGCCCGTGAAGCCTCTTGGTTTAATCTTTTAGGTCGAATTCGTTAATGGGCTTCGAGCTTGGTGGTTGGCCTTGGGGTAAAATGTCGATTTTTCCCTTAGACCCAATTTTAGCCCTTACAGTAAGTAATTCAATTGTCTTATTTAAATTATAAAATGAACTAAATCTGTATCATTTACATGATTAGTACCTAAAATTTTATTAAGAATTTTAGTCAAATATGTACTCAATCTGTATAAAATATTGATTTTATAGTATTTTTTTCTTAAAATAAGACCAAAATTGAAAATTTCGAAACAATTGTAAAGTTTTGGACGAAAATGATAAGAAACTGTAATTCATAGCAATTGTAATTAACACAGTCATTCTCGAAAGGAATATATAATTTTTTTATTTTTGGTCTTATCTGCTAGCTGTATAGCAATTATCATAAAGAAGACTCTTAGGTCGTTGACCCTCTAAGAGATCAACTTACTTTTTTTTACATAATAAATTTCATGGTAAAGTTATCTGATTTAAATTTAAACGGAATATATATAATTTTCAATTATCACAGATTTTTATAAAAAATACATCATTTGACTTGAACTCATAATTTAATAATCAATTTTTAAATATTTTATCATCAAGTCACACTCTTTCGAGGTAAGAAAGGAGAGATCAACTCCCTGTAGTTTCTCCAAAATACTTATTAATAATAAATTAAATAACTTTCAATATAATATTATTATTTTTTTAATATCTGGAAATTTATATTTTTATTATCATTTTACTTATTCATTAAGTTAATAATATAATATTTAGGATATATCATTTTCATGTTACTTTTTATTTTATTTTTCCTGTTACTTGAATTTTACACAATTGTTTCTTCAAAGGCAGAGATTTAAAATTGTTAATGAATAAACCACTTCAAATTAACCATCGATTGGAAAGGCATATTAAATGTAATTAAACTTCTTTATCTACTTTATGTGGAAGTACATTTATGAGCAGAACCTTTAGTCTAATTTTGAGTTACAGTTGTTAATACCGTTAAGGATCTGAGAGGTGTTTGTGTGTTATTAAAATATGATCGGATAGGTCAGTTCAACCGATCAAATCTAAAATTGACCGTGAGTCTGGTTTGGACAAAGATAAAAAATCGATGAATCGAATTGATCCGAATCGGTTCATGGTGAGCGACCAATATACATATATTTGCCCGCCCTCTAGATGGATGTTTTATGAGTACTTTGATGTGTTTTGGGTTCATTTTGCAGGTAAAAATGATATCGAGACTCAAAAAATCAACGAGAGACGAAAACAGCAAAACACAAAGCAAATAGGGACAAATTCGAAGTCAAAACTCGTGTCCCGAAACGGGATTGTGCGTCGAGACGTGCGCTAGTTCAAAATATTGGCAGAATGTATAGTGAGTGGCACGTCGTGACGTCGGCCATGGCGCGTCGCGACGCACAGGTGAAATTGAGATGCGCATTGCGACGTGCTATCATGTGCGTCGCGACGCACAGGTGAAATTGAGATGCGCATTGCGACGTGCTATCATGTGCGTCGCGACATGGATGCACATCCAATTCGTCCCGAACTCGATTTTTAAGAAGGAAACGCTCTCCAGACCTCCTATATAAACAACTCGTCCCAAAACCTATAGGGAGTCTCACGACCTAATTTTACAACCTCCAAATAGATTTTTGAAGAGAATACAACATATATCAAATGAGCACAATACATGAACTCAACAGCAGAGAGCGAATGACTACCGATCTCGACAGAGTTTCTTCTCCTTTTATCTCTTTGATGTTTTGTTTATCATTGAATATCTATGTATGTGTAGTAACTAGACCTCTAATATGGAGTTGTGATGAAACTCAATATATTTATGAGTTTATAAATTGAGTTTTCTTATATCTTATGTGATATTTTGATTTGTTTATTGAATCTTGTTCTTAATACTTCATGTTGTCTTATCACCAATATGATTGATGTGGTAAACTTAGATAAACTTGACAAATGAGTTTTAGGTTTAACTTTAGATTTAGTCGCACACGATCTCATCTTAAGGACTTCCCTACATGATAGAAATATACATGTAGGGTGGGTGTAGTCATAATTGAAACTTGATCTTAATGAATTTGGGGTTAATTAGTTGACATAGAAATATAATTAATTAATTTACTTTGAATATTTGCATATGACCATCAAAAGAAGATTGTAGATATCTTAGTGTTTCACGTTAATAAGCCAATATATTACACAGGTATATGAATATCAATTCATCTTTAGAATAATACTGAGTGGATTCACAACCATTAACGTCTTCTTCTTAGTGATTAGTTTTGAAATTTTACATAATAATTTGTACTCTCTTTGGCCTTTATTTAAATCTAATTTAAAATCACATTTAATTTTAGTTAAGATACTTATAGATGATTAGTCTTAATAATTAGTAACGTATGAAATAAATTATCGTGAAATCGATAACTTTTATACTACTTAAGCAATACGTGCGCTTGGGCTACGTATGAAAATTGCGATCAGTTTATTTAAAAAAAAATCATTTTTTGTAATTTTCAATTAAAAAAATTATTTATTACGTAAGTTAGTTTTATCGATTTTTTAAACATAATTCAACTAATCACATCAATAACATATTAAATCTTTTATATCACCGATTCGGTTGGATTTTGAAAACACTGCTAATTATATGTGCAAATTTCTTAGTATTTTAAAGGTACATAGTCTCGATTCTTTTAGAAGTTAATTACATCGACGATTACTTTTCTTAATTTACATATTTTTTATTCGCCGCAAGTCTTTTAATAAGATTCGCTCGCGCACTTATCCAATAAAATTTTCACACTGCATTTAATTCAAAGTTGATCCAGCATAAAGTTTGGACAAAACTTTACCATGTAATTATCTTTCTTTTACATTTTGCATACAAGTAGGGATGACAGTTGTATTCGGATCCGATCTCGATCTATATTGACTCGGAAGATTCGGGTTCCGATAGATTTGGATATGCAATTAAAATATTCAGATCGATTTTTAAAGATTAGGATTCGGACAAATTTAGATCCGGATTTGGGATCGTACGAATCCGAACAAAAATAATTAAATATAATAAATTAAAATAAAATATAAATATAAAATAATATGCATATATAAAAAAAATTATAATATAATTAAAAAATATAAAAGAATTGAAATAAAATTAATAAAATTGATAAATATAAATATAAAATAATACAATTAAAAATTTTAAAAAAAATAAATTCGGACCCATGTATATTTACCCGGGTCCAGAGTCGGACCCAAAATAATAAAAATATTTCCGGATCCGAATACAAATTTTCCCATCCTTACCCACAAGACGTCAAACCAAAGTTGAATGTACTACATCTAAGTGTATTTTAGAATTTTTTATTTTTTGGTGAAAATCTACTATTATTATTCCGTGATTGGTTACTTGTAAAACTTGCAAGCTGCACCGAAATTCATATTCAACAGAAACAATATTATATCATATAGAACATAATAGGAACGTTCCGAAATTCGTAGACAAAGATTGCTAGATAATTACAAGAACAATATCATCGCCCCCAAGGGGGGTGGCTTGGTGGTGAAGGGTCCAGAATCTCATCTTGAGGTTCTGGGTTCGAATCCAGGGGGTGCAACTTCTTGTAAGAGCCTGGGGTAGCCGGGGGTTTTACCTGCGCCGCGGCCCAGAATGGGTGGTTTGGTGGCGGGGTTTCCAACGATTTCAAAAAAAAAAAAAAAAAAAAAAAAAAAAAAGAACAATATCATCTCATATAAAAAATCTATATAATAAAGGAGAATGGTGTTGGAGGAAAGAGAGTACATCCAACGGCTCTCTTTATGTGGCTTAATTGACGGCCCAGATCATTTCATTGGTAATTACAGGAAAGAGAGTGAATTGATCGATGGAAAGGGTCAAAATTTTCAAATTAAAAAAATAGAAAGTTAAAATAAAATCATTTATTACTGTAACACCGTGCCATAGGCACGGGCCAAATACTGTAACGCAGTGCCGTAGGCACGGACATCATTTAATTAAAAAATAAAATTATTTAATTCTGTAACATCGTACCGTAGGCACGGGCCAAATACTGTAACACCGTGTCGTAGGCACGGGTAAAAACTAGTATATTTATATAGAAACATTGAATTTAAAAATCTTCTAGAAAAAATGAGAATTCGATTATCAAAATTTGTCTTGATGTATATAAATAAGTCTTAACATTTAATGTTCGAAAAAAATTCTCTAACATTTAAAAATAGATACGCGAACTTTATTTTATTAATGTAATTTTTAATTATTTTAAATTATCAAATATTTCGTTCAATATTATTTATTGAGATCTATGAGCTAATGAGATCAATTTTTTTTTTTTTTTAAATATTTTCATTAATATGAGTTTTGAATAATATGAAAATATCAATATTTCCACTATAGAGATGCTCTCTCTGGTCTCTACTAAACGCAGATTAAGTGCTTAGATACGAGAAACACAAGGGCTCAGGTGTCATTTTGCCACTAATTATTACAAAAGTCAAACCCACTATAATTTTCCATTTTATTTTCGCCAACTTTAGAGAAAATCCACGATTTATAGCCACAACGTCGTAAACCCTCTTCACTTCCGCAGAGACTCTTGTCGGAAATGGATCTCACAACCAGACTCCTCCTCCTCATTGCAGCGCTGCTAACATACGCCGGGTGCGCACTCTCCGTCACCCGCTGCCCCAACTGTGGCCCCATCCCAGTCCCTTACCCGCTAAGCACGAGCCCCACGTGCGGCGACCAGGATTACAAAATCCGCTGCAACTCGTCATCCGGCACCCTCCACTTCGACACCCTCAACAACTCCTACCCCATCACTGCCATCAACCCCTCAATCCAACGGCTCGTGATCAACCCTCCAATTTCTTACCCAACACCTGCATCACATCTGATCTCACCTACCAAGGCGTTCAGCTCAACAACAGCTTGCCTTTTAACATCACCAGCAGCAACACCATCCTGTACATGAACTGTACCACCAATTTGCTTAGTTCTCCCTTGAACTGCACATCGTCCAGCTTGTGCCACGTGTACATAAACGGCACCAGCGACAAGACGCCGTGTGAGGATTCGATTTGCTGTACGTTTAGAGCTGGTGGGTCCTCGACGTCGTATATGATAAGGGTGAGGGAATCCGGGTGCAGGGCTTATACGAGTTTTGTGAACTTGAACCCGAATTCACCGCTCAACCGGTGGGGCGAACCGGGTTTGGAGCTGCAGTGGGTGTCGCCTAGGGAACCGGTGTGCGGTTCGCAGAATGACTGTGATGGAAACTCGACTTGTGGGGCCGACTCGAGGGAAAGTGGGGTCCGGAGATGTTTCTGTCAATCAGGGCTTACGTGGGATCCAGTGGAGGGTATTTGTGCTGAAAGTGAGTTTTTCTTTGACAAACAAACCAGACAAAAACTTAATGGTTGAATTATTTTGAAAATAATCAAAAACATCTATCGTTTATTAATTTGACAGTCTTATAAAATTTTTCCATGTAAGTTTTTCTCAACGAACAACTGGGTGTGATTTTTTTTTTAAAAAAATTTGTTATTTGCAGAGATTACGTGTCAAGATCCTAAAGGTTGTGGAGGTTCATCAGATAAAACAGCACTCATAGCAGGTATGTGATTATTAGTAGATAAAACAGCACTAAATCTAATAGCAGGCATGGTGATTATTATTATTAGGAAAATGTTTCTTCCCGGTCAGTGAAAAAGTAAAACGGCGTAGTAGCACAGCACGACTATTATTATTATTATTATTGAAAAAAGTACTCTCAAGTTGAGAGATTGTAAGTGTCTCGTAATTAGTGATTATTTTCTATTGCCTTGGTTATTATTCTTCATTGATGAGCTTTTGATTCGTTTTGAGTTGTAGGAGATTGGAGATTAATATATAATGGGAAATGCTAACAAGTGCCCTTAGGGCACTTGTTAAGAATCCATTTAAGGAAACTTTTTATGAAAAAAAGAACAAAGTCATTAATGATTTGACAATTTTTTATATTTCCCATAAAAATAATATCAACACTTTCCTTTTATGGGTTCTTAACAAGTGCCCTTAGGGCACTTGTTAGCATAACCCATATATAATTAACTTAGAAAAAGACTCCCTCTTATAATGTAGTCAACTCAATGATACATATTCAATGTGTTTGGTTCGAAATTATTGATTTACAAGCATGATTAATGTTCTATCATATTTTAATTGATATAGTTAATTACAAAATAGTGGTCTTAATCTCTCGGAGCTTCATTGGCATATGCTTGTATAGGTTTAACTGCTGGCATTGGAGCAGCACTCTTTGCTGCCACCATTGGCATTTTACTTTACAAACGCCATAGACGCATCAAAGAAGCACGAGAACGTTTGGCAAGAGAGAGAGAAGAGATACTCAACTCTGGCGGCGGAGGCAAAGCAGCGAAAATCTTTACTGGAAAAGAGATAAAGAAAGCAACAAACAACTTCTCCAAAGACCGGTTGCTTGGGTCAGGTGGCTACGGTGAAGTCTACAAAGGCATCCTTAAAGATGGAACTGAAGTTGCTGTCAAATGTGCCAAGCTTGGAAACACCAAAGGCACTGATCAAGTCCTCAATGAAGTCAGAATCTTATGCCAAGTTAATCACCGGAGCCTTGTCGGTCTCCTCGGTTGTTGTGTTGAGCTAGAGCAGCCGATTATGGTCTACGAGTACATCTCAAACGGAACCCTTTTGGAGCATTTACAGGGGTCGAGACCTGGAGGCAGAGGCCAGCTTACTTGGCCTCGACGTCTCCAGATTGCTCATGATACCGCTGAGGGTCTCGCTTATCTTCACTCATCAGCAACTCCTCCGATATACCACCGGGATGTAAAGTCCAGCAACATACTTCTCGAGGAGAAGCTCAATGCAAAGGTCGCAGATTTTGGGTTATCAAGGTTGGCTCATACTGATATGAGCCATATATCAACTTGTGCACAGGGGACTTTGGGATATCTTGATCCAGAGTATTACAAGAAGTATCAGTTGACTGATAAAAGCGATGTGTATAGCTTCGGGGTTGTGTTGTTGGAGCTACTGACGTCTCAAAAGGCGATTGATTTTAACAGGGCGGAGGATGATGTGAACTTGGCTGTTTACGTTCAGAGGATGGTGGAGGAAGAGAAGCTAATGGAGACTGTTGATCCGATATTGAAGGAGAAAGCGAGTGATATAGAATTGGATACAATTAAGGCATTGGCATTCTTGGCTGTTGGTTGCTTAGAGGAACGGAGACAGAACAGGCCTTCAATGAAAGAAGTTGCAGAGGAAATTGAATACATCATCACCATTGCAACTGCAGAGACTGCAAAGAAATAATTAGTTTTGCTTATGGATTTTTGGTGAAACTACAGGGAAACCAAAAAAAAAAGTAATATTATTAATAACGTGTGGTCAAGATCTGTTTAAAATTAGTTTTTTTTTTTTGCTTTATTAAGTAATAATAATAACGTCTCTATTTGGGAATGTAGTTGATGGCCTAAAAGTGAAAGCAGAGTAACGATTCACCATTAGAAGGCCTGCAACATAACATAGCGTTGATGTTGGTGAGCTTACTGACCAATCACACAATAAAGAACAGCACTGAAGCTGTTATGTGATTGGCTAATTAGCCACCGTTTATGAAATTAAATATATACCCTAATTAATTGAACCGATAAGCGAGTCGCAGACCTGCTGCGGCGCTTGAGCATTTGAAGTTGAAGGTAATGACGAAGAGGAAGGGTTTATGGTTTAATAAAGAGTAAAAGACCGGCGTGGTGGGTAAGTGATACGACGCCGGATTATCAAAAGGCCCGCACTCCTTGGGCAATGCGGGCTATTCGTAAATTGGTATCTTAATTGGGTCTACGTAAATAGACAAGAACCCGACCCGTTGGCCCATTTTCCTATAAGAAGAAAATGATTCTAGCGAATATTTGCAACTTAATATAAAAGTTGAAATGTCAATTCAACGCTCCGCCGTCACATTTCTTGTAGTTGTGGTCAGAGGCAAGAGACATTCAACTATTTCCGACTCAATATTCGAGTTAGTCTATAAAATCTCTCGGCATATTCCGTAGTTTTTAATTTTACGTATGAATCTAACTTTCAATCCTACCGATGATGGGGAATGTGCAATGTGGGTTTTTTATGTTGTTATACTACAACTTAATTAGTATATTTAAATAATTAATCTTTCATTAATCTTCAAAAGGGAAAAAAAACTTTAAAAAAATTCGATACTAGCTACAGCTGAATCAGGCGTTTTGCTTAGTTACAATCTCATAATTATTAAAAAAGAATTATATAATTTGAGTCAAATTGAAGAGGTGATCCATCCTTATTAAGATACTAATTGAAAGTAGGTAATGGTGGAAAATTAAGCCTAAAACACTTACTTAATTATCACAATATCACATCACTTCTAAGCCTCTTGACCAGTCCACTAATTTTGATCATAATTTTCTCCAAATTGGTTCATATTATATTTGATTTATCATCTCACCTATATTAAACACTTTCCTTATAAAAAAAATAAATAAATAAATAAATAAAAAATCAATAGGTTTTTTTTAATTAATTTTTTTTAATGACGCACAAAATGAAAATGCTTTCAACTCAATTTTAATATTAACTATTGGAAAAATCGTCAATGCCATGAAACATTCTGAGCTGTCCATGCTGATTTAATAAGCTTAGTAGTTTACTTTGTATAACGAATAAAGAATGAATTATTATTTATTTATTTGCTTGCAAGGTGTGCAAAGATGCAAAAACTTGAACGTGACCAGATGCTCACTCATCATCAATTTAATTAAAACTTTTGATCCGTAAATGCGTAGGAGAGATATGTCTCTTAATAAGTGACTTATGAGAAAGTCATAAATTGAAAAGACATGTACTCTAAATTGGAAGAACATACGTATAAGTTCCAAAAGTTATAAGAAATGGGTATAATTATTAAGAGGGTTACACCCTGAGTCAAATTGTGCTCACAAATACACAATTTCATGCCTTTAAAATGAGGGGCTTAAGTTTATTCTTTCTAGTCTATAAATTTCAACATTCTATTATAATTAGAGAGTTTAGTTTAAAAGAGAGTTTCCTCCATTTTTTTCAAGTTCTAATTCTTGAAAAAATGACTGCCCTTTCAACAAGAAGTAACTAAGTTATAATGAGAGAACATTAGTCACAATAAATCTGTAGAACATCGAGGCAGAGCTAAAAAGATCTTAAAGACAGATGAATCTCAGCTTAGTTTAAATTTTAATATTATTCAACAATTTTCAGATTTTTCCGAGTTTTTCCGAGTCTTTGTGTTTATGTTTGATTGCATGTTTGTTAGTAATAATTTAATTGAATTAAACATATTATAAAATGATTACCAGCAATCATATAACCAACAATCTTAAGAACTTATTAATTTTTGTATTGTAAAATCTATTTTTTTTTCTTTTGAATAACTCATGCATACTGCCAAATTGTCTCTCATTTAATTTATCGTTATGCTCTGCTGCCCTAATTTAAACTCCATTTCATGATTTTATATTTTCACATTATTTGTCAGAATCAGAATTTAGATATGAAACAATGGGGATCAATTCATCATTAATGAGTATTTTCAAAATATTTTTTTCCAGACATGCAAATTTAAAAAAAATGATTACATCACATTGCATTGTGACCGTTGAACTTCTTTTGATTGATGCATGCATATAATAATAATAATAATAATAGTAATAATAATAATAATAAAAATCCAAAAGCTTTGAGAATTTGTTGATTAGAAAAGTAGTTTGCGTGAGAAAATAGTGGCAAGCGTACGATCGAATAGTAGTTCAAAATTGATGTTACTTGGGTTAGATAATTAGTAAGTGATTTTATTTGATTAAGTTTGTTTATTTTGCAAAGCATACAAGAAATTTATTTAAAGGGTTGTTACTTTTGGACATAAATATATAAATAAAATTAATATATATATATATATATATATATATATATATATATATATATATATATTTATTTATATAATTGTCATTTCAGTTTTTTTAATTATTCTAATTATTTATGCACCGTCTATCTACCTACAATTATTTAACTAAATAACATTTAACATACATGATTCCTATACATTATGACTTGTAACTTACTATTTTAGGGTTTATTCATTAAGTGTTTAATTTATTTAGAAAATTCATATAATGATATTATTACATTTAAGTTAATTAGAGTATTCTCAATTATCACATATTAATATATTAGTTGTAAGTGATAAAGTTGATATTATTATATAAAAATATATATATTATTTGTAATTTGTTTGTTTATTGTACTTTGGATTGAGAATTAAAATGTAACACCAAGAATGAATGTCTAAAATTTTCTATTGAAAAAGTGATTAAGGAAGTTCTGTCGCAAAGACAATAAAAGCCTAAGTGAGAAGAGACCTAAATGGTTACACCGGACCCTCCTCGTCCTCGGAGAATTTTTCTTTATTCATCTATCATAAGAAATTTTAGTCACAAATTCGAGAACTTGTATTATTTAGTGTAATTTTTTATTACTATCTAAAATAATAACCAATGTTTTCTTAGTGTAACACTTAAACGAGATCATATAGTTGACCTTAGTGTGATTTGTCTTTTGTAGACTTATTGGTAATTGTTTCAAATTTCAGTTACATATGGCCAATGGAAATATCACAGTAGCAGTCGCTCATGGAGAGAAACCAGATAAGTTTGATAGAGCAAACTTTAAACAATGGCATAGTAAAATATTGTTCTACTTGACAACACTGCAGTTGACTAAATATCTCAAAGATCATATGGTTTCTATGGAGAGATAAACAGAAATGACCAAGCAACTGCGAGATGAGATATGATCATCAGGTGACTTCTTGTGCAAGAACTATCTTTGGGAGGGCTTGACATTACCCTATACGATGTGTACCAAGACATGACTTCTGCAAAGATTCTCTGGGAATCTCTCGAGAAGAAATACAAAACAGAGGATGTCAGACAAAAGAAATTTATCGTAGGTAGGTTCCTGGACTACAAAATAGTAGATTCAAGAATGGTAATTTCTCAGTTGAGTGAACTATGATTGATCATTCATGAAATATTGGATGAATGAATGAAACTCTGCGAGACGTTTTAAGTTGCCATAATCATTGAAAAGTCGCATCCATCATGGAAGGACTTTAGAAGTTATCTGAAACACAAAAAAGAAACAGATAAGTCTTGAAGACATTGGAGTTCGATTGAGGATTGAAGATGACAACTAGAAGTCCGAGAAGGCTAGCTAAAAGACTATGTAGTCTAAGGCCAACATTGTAACATCCCGCCTAAGCCAGAATGTTACCGGCAGAAGACAGGAAAACCCATCTCCATAAGCCTCTGTTTTTGACAAAATTTCGACATGATGTATGCAGAACATCATGCAACCTGGCCCATAGCCAGCATCCATATACAACATGAACAAAACATCTCGGCCTCAGGCTGGTATCTCAATGAACAAAATGTAAACACTTGGCCTCCGGCCAGAACTCAAAAATAAAACTACGTCATAACAAATACATTACAAGTATAAATACAACAACAATGAGTCGTGAGGACCCATAACTCAACCCAGGACTCAAAACTCTCTTGACTGTAATTGGGGCGATCCACTGTCTTCAAAGTCTTCATCAAAGTCCTGCTGCTCAGTATGACTGCTACTGACCTGCAAAACTAACGAACTGTTGTGGTGTGAGTTATAAGACTCAGTAAGTAACCATGCTCATAACTTGAGCGTCAAACACACACAAAGTCTGAATTCTGTTTCTCTGTTAACCTGAGTTGTCTATATGACCATGCAAACATTTATAAAGTCTGAACTAGCTATATGACTTTTATCCATATTACAAACATATTACTTGCTATTGATCTTTTATCTGAACACGCACATATGTACTTTAATTTATGTTTACTACATCCATATTAATCCTCCATATTAATCTATCAAGTTCTACTTTACTAACTAATGGATCAAGATTCATTACACTTTTACTGTGCTACTCTGATTCTTTTCTCTACCTTCATGTATAATCTGACTAGTCTAGATTAAACAATTATAATAACTTTCTTTCTTTTACTATCTTGAAATATTATCAAATCGGTCATACTAAAATTCTATTCTTGTTAAATATTTAATCCCTGTCACCAACAATGTGTGTGTGTTGTGTGTGTGTGTGTGTGTTGTGTGTGTGTATATATATTTTATCGTATCATCATGTTCTAGCATCTTTACAATATGTTCTTTCTAAGTAAACATACAACTCACAGTTATCATTAACATACATACCTTTAAATAAAATCATGCTATCATGCACTTGTATTTGACAAAATGTTACTTCTATATAAACTTGCCACGCACCAATATTAACCATATATATCTTTCGATGCAATTATGTCCTGCTTTTATGAACTATTATTTTAAAACCTTTTCCTGAAAAACTTACATGTGAATGTACTAGTGCTACAATGCATTAGTATCAACTATATGCATCTCAGATGAATTACTAGAATATATAATTCATATGCATGACTTGTAAACTATACAAAACTTTAACATACTATGCTTTTAGAAAATGCCTTTTGAAATCTTTCTGAAAATTCTCTGTTGAAAACTTTACTTGAAAACTGATTTCTTTTTTAAAATTCTGAATCTCAATAAAACTGCTATTTCTGGAAACTCCCTTTTCCAAAAACTCTTTCTGAAAACTATATATGTTGTATCTGTAAACTGAAACCTTTCTCTGAGTTCTATGTCTCTGAAAACTGTTTCCTGAAAATTTGTTATTTCAAAACTCAATTTTTGAAAAACTAATATATGAGTGTCTGCTGAAAAACTGACGCATAGGGGCGTTACGTATCGCCGTCCCCCCATACGCCCTAGAGCCAGATATGCAAACACATAACATTGGGGCGTTACGTATCGCCGTCCCCCAAAGCATGCCATATCTGCCCTGAAACTGGTGATCTTGGGCGCTACCTATCGCCACCCCCAAGCCACAAACTGGAGCTAGGGGTGCGGATCTATGCTACCACCCAAGCTCAAACTGGGGGTATATGGGTGTTACGTATCGCCGTCCCCCTAGCCCATCTGGAGGATCTGAGAGCGTCCCCTTAGTCCTCAACATGTGCACATGTCTCTGAATCCGTCAATTCCAACTGAATCTCAAGTTACATACTTGGGTGAGTTTTTCCCTCATGCCTCGAAAATATAAAACTCATGCTTAAAAATCTCGAAACTGTAAGAAATATTTTCTGAAATACATTTCTTTCAAAAGTATTCTGAAACTTTTCTTTAAAACATTTTGAATTTTTGAAAACATTCTTAACTTTTGCTCAACTGCTGAAAATCTTAACATATACATATGCATATGCATTTCTCATGCTTCTTTCTACTCTAGTCATGCTTTCTTATAATGTCATACATGTACATATACATGTTCATGCATACTCATAAATTAATGATATATTTATTCTATTCCTTACATGTTTTTATCTTGAGGTAACTCATGTTCTATATGCATTTCCTATCTTCATCATACTTTGCGTATAACGCACATGCTCATTTACATGATAAGTTATCATAACTTTATAAATTCATGCTCAAGTCAACTTGTATTAACTTTTTGACCATATTATCATGTCATCACAATTTAAAATCAACTTATGCTCAAACACTTATACTAATCAAACATGAAACCAATATCACAGATTTCATAATTATGCATACACACATGCCATCAAAGCTATTCTATTGTAACAAACATCACATATATACAAACTTCGAATTCTCAATTCTTAAACTTATTCACATATATTCATATGCACATATACTCTATGTTCATTTAAACATACATCAAGATACTGATACGCAAAACACATACTTACCATACACAGGCTTACTTATTTCTCTGTGCATATTTGCCATCTTTTGCACTTATATGCTTACTTCCTTATAATTATCATCTTTTAAACTTTAATCTCATTCCTTAGGGTGTAGTTCTACAACCTCCAATCCCAAGTATCATTACATTATATTCATATACTTGTCATTCTTTAACCTTAATTTAGGACTTTCTAGTATCTTGCTTGGATATACGTACTTCTCATTTTATGGTTTTACGTATACTTATAGAATTGCTTTAGTATCTAAATTCAAACATAACGCGTCACAAGTAATCATCACATGGATTACTTACCTGGCTAGGCGAACACTCATAATCCTGGTCCAATCTGTCAAAATAAATAATAACACAAGGTCATAATCGCTATTTGCTGAACTTTCTACTCAGTTATATAAACTTCCGGACTTTTCCGGATTATACGAATCCTCACCGATTCTACGGTTTAAGCTTCATTACTCTAGTATATCTTTATATACTATTCTAAACTAACTAGATAGCTCATATTCTCATTTTACGCGTTTGCGGTAAATCTTGCAGAAAAGTTTCCGCAAACGCTATGGAAGGGTCTCGAACCCTCCGAACTTATCCAAAATTACTTAATTACCCTCGCAATATCATATTTATATCTTAACAATGGTTACAGTCATCTACGATCAATCGCACGAGAAACTCCGTTTTACCGGAAACTCGCTAATTTTACCGGATCGATATAATTTATTCCGTTTCTGCCCGGATTCTACCACATTCATCGTTTTAACATATAATATCACATCCAATTCATTTCATGTCAATTCGTTACACTACGGAACTACTGGAAGCATCCGAATATATAACTGTAAACCTTAAAATGGCACATTCTTAACGGAGAGTCGTACCGAAATTCTGAGGGCATATTCGGACTCCCAAGGGCCATACAAATGCGCTGGTGTTGTCGGAATTGCTATCGGAGCTACTGTTCACCGTGGGTCACTATTCATCTGAATCTTCTTTCCTTGATTTGCGTGCCACCGAGCACGGATCGGAAAAATCGTCACCACCATCTCATAGTACTCATCGAGGGCTTCGATTTGGTAGGTGGCTCGGGCCGTGAAACGAAGTGACGAGCCGGATACGGGAAACCCATCTCGCGCCCTTTCTCCCTCTCTTTCTCCCCGATTCCGGCGCCGTTTGGGGAATCGCCAGCCACCACGTGGCCGGCCTGCTCGGGATGAAGCCGGCAAGCACCGCCGGGGGTGGCCGGATGGCCGTCCGCCAGCTTCCTTCTCCATTCTCTCTCCTCACATTTTTCTCTCTGCTTCTTTCTCTTTTTTTTTTCTTTTTTGTTTTTAAATTCCTTCATGTATTTCTTTTCTTTTTAAATTAAAAAAATGGTAAAACAAATATCTACAACCGAAAATTACAAAAATGCCCCCACTTATAAGGGTATTTTTGAAAATCTGAGATTTTGAAGCCATTCTGGCGTGATTTTCGAAACGTGTTCAATGCAGAAGTTGTTCGTCTCGGAAAAATGAGTCATATGGTTCAAGAATCAACTCAATCGGAGTTCGTTTGCCAATTCTTTGACCGAAGCCGCAAACTTTACGCGTATAATAAAATCGCGTAACTGATTCTTTTGAGACGATGCATTTTCCAATGCAATAAATCTTCATTTCATATTATTTTGATCCATATTCATTGCTTAAACTCCTATTCTTTATTATCGTCCTGTTTCGAGACTATAACGTCAGTCCGGGAATCTTCTAGAACAGTCCCGAAAATCTGGGATGTTACATTATCGAGGGTGTGAAGGGTAGCAAAAAGAGAAAGAACAGTGGAGCTGATTCTTCCTAAGCAAATAAAAAGTTCAAGGGAAATGCTATGTCTGTGGGGGAAAACGGTCATATAGCAAAAGACTGCAGAAACAATAAGTCTTAGGACAAAGACAAGAAAAATAAAAATGTGGCCCATGTCACTGAGGATGAGCAGCTAACTGATGAGATCTCAGAGATGAATCTCTCAGCTGTTGTAACAAAAGTCAACTTGGTTGGGAATCCGAAAGAATGATGGGTAGACACTGAGTCTACTCGTCATATTTGTGCTGATAGCAAGATATTTTCCTCGTAATCAGAAGATCGATGATGGTGATCATCTGATAATTGGAAACTCGTCTGCCTCTAGAATGGTTGGAAAAGGCACAGTAGTTCTGAAGATGACATCTGAGAAAGAGCTTACATTAAATAATATTTTACATGTTCCTAATATTCGGAAGAACTTGATTTCGGGTTCACTCATTAGCAATAATGGATTCAAGCTTGTATTTATTTATGAAAAGTTTGTATTGTCTAAAAATGATGTTTATATCGGAAAATGATGTTGGGGAGGTGTGAAACCCATAGGATCGGATCGGGGTCCCGAGCAGCGAAAATGGGTCTAACTCGTGGATATTAATTTTAAATAATTTAATGAAATATTATATTTCATTATGAGTGTATAAGAAAAAGATGAGGCTGAATTTGAGTCTAGAAACTCAAAAACGAGAGAAGATAAAATTCAGCACGAGTAGCACGCTACCGTACCCTAAATCCTTTCAACCTTCTCTAAACACTCTCAAAACACCCGAAATTAATTTTAACATTAAAACCAACATCACACATGTTTTAGAATAAAAATAAAGTTGCTAAAATATCAAATATTTTACAAAAACATAAATTTATTCTAAATACGCACATGCATAAACTTTGAATCCAAAACACAAACCAAATTAATGAAAAATTCTAGTTTACCTAAAAGTGGTCAAGTGATTATAAAATGGTAGCTATATATCTAAACTTTAATCTAGAGTTCCAAACTCTTATTAATTGTTCCATGTCCAACATGAACATTTTGACCTAATTAACAAACATATTGTGTTTATACTTCTAAAGCATCCTAACACAATTTATTAGGCCTTATTTCAACATTAAACTATTTAATCATGCATCCAATACATAAAAGAACATAACTTAATAGAAGTTCAAACTTACCTAGCAAGTTTGATGCAAAGATCCAATCTTCTTATCTCTGTTGAAATGGTTGGAGAACTTTCAAGGTTTGCAAGCTTCATTCCAATATCCAATATTGATTCTAATGCTAGCAACCTTTTCTTCAAGATCCAATCTTGATTTAGTCTAGATGAAATATTGTTGAGACCTCACAAGCTTCTCTAAACACTTATCTAACTTAGGCTAATTTCTCCAAGAATTGCTTGTATTTAGCTTTCTTAAGCTTTTTTTTTGGCTTAATTAACACATTCCCAAATCTTATTATGTATAGCGAAACTTAGACAAATTTTAATTAATTGACACGCTCAAAAAGTGGTTCTTTACTCCCAAATATAAGAGTATCGAAGTAATAAAATAACCAGGTAAGTCTAGTTCGATCAATAGGGAATAGATTTTTAGTATGATAAAATAAAAATTAAAGTGAAAGGAAAAAGATTGGTTTGTTTGAAGTTATTTGGAGATCTTAAATTAAATGAAAATAATAAAATAAAATATTAGGGTTATGAGATCCACTTTTAATATTTTACATTTAGAAATCTCACTTTTTATAATATATAAATTATCATTATAATCCAATTAATTTACTTTTAGAATTAACTATGCCAAAACATATAGAACCGGCCATAAAGGCGGTAGTCATTTCTGTCGATAACTAGTCCTACCAAGGTACTAACCATGCCAAAAATATAAAACCAGCCATAAAGACGGTGATACCGTTTGTCTATAACAAGTCCAGTTAGGTACTCAATTACGTCAGAATCGTATAACACCAGTTATATAGGCGGTATAACAGTTTTCCAATAATTAATCCAGATCTCAGTTAACTATTATTCATTACTATTTATATATTATAATATAAGTGAGATTAATCTAAACTTCATATAATAAAAGCTTCATTCATTCCCCTGGCGGAACTAAATTAGCTATTCATAACTGAAATAAAAACATACACAATTTTATTATCGAAATTAAAAGACATTACAAGAAATTAAACACACAAAATTTAATCTTCAATTCCTTAAGAAGAAATCAAAGAAAGTATGAAGAAAATGAATTCAGAACTCTTTAATTTATAGACAAAGAAAAGACTTCCATCAATTTCTCCATCAAACACTCCACCAAATCCTCCACCAAACATGCAAGCATGTTTGATGGAGAAATTGACATTTTATTTATTTTATTTTTGCTTTGACAGTGACTTTTATATATAACACACTTTGACTTCTTCATTAATTTCGGCCTTGAAAACTTCATAATTCGAAAATATTTTCAGCAGTAAAGTTGTATATCTTTGAGCATTCTTTCATTTGAAACTGGAATCACTTCAATCCGTTATCGGAGTAAAAGTCATGGCCAAAATACGAACATTGTGTAGGGTTGAAATTTCCGAGGTTATACACTATTAGAACGCTCTATTAAATTTACGGCCTCCAAAATCTAAATGTCAAATCCATTTTTCTAGATATGCATCTCAAATATTATTTCACCTACATAAAACATAAAAAACACAATTAACATAAATATAATTCTTATTTAACAATTGTACTAATTAAGGGGATTAATGAAATCACAAGTGTAAAATGATATATTATTCTCTTAATAAATATACACTTTAGTCCCAATCATTAATAAAACTTATAATCAACTTTTAGGTGGGCTCAATCTAATTTGTCCAAATATATATAATTAGGTATGACCAATCTTCATTGTCTCCCACTTTGATTTAATCCAATTAAATCAAGCCAATGAATATTTAATTGATTAGTTCAATATTTTTCACTTTGAATCAAACCAAAACCTCTTATTATTATATACTTATAATTACCATAATATCCTCAAATGGTAGAGATAATTATGATTTTACAATTAAGCCATTGTGTAATTATTGAATTAATCAAATTAATCTAATTAGGTCAAAGTAAATAATTAATGTTATTCAATAACACTTGATTATCTTATTTGATAATTATAATAAAAAAATGTACAATTCAGATTAGCACTCCAAGCACTAACTCTAACAATGATACCTCACCGAGGGCCTTTTCAAGTTCAATATAATAACTGTCAATCGACACAATGTTAATAAAAAAGTACATCTTGCAGTTATATTATTGAGTCACAAAATGTATGATATGAGAGGTTAAGACATGTTAATTATGATACAATGCGTAAATTAATTACGTGGACCTTATACCTAAATTTATAATTAATAACCAACATAAATGTGATGCATGTGTTGAAGCAAAAATGAACAGAGCATCATTTCATTCCATAGAATGAAGTTCTGAACCTTTGAAACTTGTGCACTCCGATGTGTGTGATATCAATGTTGTGCAAAAAAAGGCGGTAAAATTACTTTGTCACTTTTATCGATTATAGTATAAGATTTTGTTATGTGTATTTGCTGAGGAGTAAAGATGAAGATATTGAGAGCTTTATACATTATATGAACGAAATTGAAAATCAAATTGACAAGAAAATCAAAAGAATCAGGAGTGACAGAGGAGAAGAATATATGTCACCATTCAGTGAATATTATTCCAATAATGGAATTATTCACGAAACTACTGATCCTTATTCACCTCACAAAATGGGATTGCGGAACGGAAAAATCGAATGTTGAAGGAAATGATGAATGTCATATTGACAAGCTATGATTTACCCCATAACTTATGTGGGGAAACCTTGCTTTCCACCAACTACGTTCTGAACAAGCTACCTCACAGAAGATTGGACAAGATACCATATAAATTGTGGAAAGGTCACGTACCTTCCTTTAAATATTTAAAAGTGTGGGGGTGTCTCTCCAAAGTGATGGTTCATAAACCTAAGAAGGCTAGAATATGACCTAAGATTGTTGATTATATATTCATTAGATATGCTCACAACAGTAGTGTGTATCGATTCTTGGTACATAAGTCTGAAATTCCTGACATCAATCCAAATATGATAATTGAGTCAATGAATGCGACATTCTTTGAATAGATATTTCTTTATAAGGAAAGACAAAGAACATAGTCTCTCAAAAGAACTATTGATACTGTTAAAGGCAGTGATCAAGTTGACCAAGAATTAGATCAACATGAACCTAGACGTAGCAAAAGAGTTAAAACGACTAAGTCATTTGGACATGATTTTCTGACATACTTGTTAGAAAATGAGCCTCAAAGCTATAAAAAAAAAAAGTCTTCTTCAGAGGCACCTTTGTGGAAAGAGACTATCAATAACGAGATTGATTCTATCCTTCAAAATCATACATCTTCCTCCAGGTTGTAAGTTGTTGGGCAACAAATGGATTTTCAAATGGAAGATGAAGCATGATGGATCAATATATAAGTATAAGGCAAAACTTGTCATAAAAAGGTTATTGACAAAAAGAAGGTCTTGATTACTTTGATACTTATTCACTAGTGAATCCTATCACGTCAATGAGAATGCTTATAGCCATAATAGCTATATTTGATCTTGAAATACATCAAATGAATGTGAAGATGATATTTCTTAAATGGTGAATTAGATAAAGAGATTTACATGGAACAATCAGAAGGTTTCAATATTCATGGACAATAATAGAAGGTGTGCAAACTTGTAAAATCTTTATACAAATTAAAACAAACACCTAAACAATGACATAAAAATTTTGACAAAAAGATGTTGTCAAATGAGTTCAAAATCAATGAGTGTGATAAGTGTTATACACCAAATCAACTCAAAAAGGATATGTTATGGTGTGTCTCTACGTAGACGATATGCTGATAATTGATAATAATCATGAGATGATTCAGTCTACCAAGAAAGTATTAACCAGTAAATTTGATATGAAAGATTTAGGAGTAGCTGATGCGATATTAGAAGTTAAGATTTTCGGAACATCAGAGGGGTATATATATCTCAGACTCATTATGTTGAGAAGATACTTGAGAAATATAATAAAAAAGTTCTAAATGTGGCTAGAACTCATGTGGACCTAACTTTTCATTTATCAAAGAATACTGGCTTAAGCATATTACAATTAGAGTATTTGAGAATCATCGAAAGTCTGATGTATCTGATATCACTCAAGCTGTAAACAGACTTAGCAGATATACGAGTAATCCAGGACATAACCACTGGAAATCCATAGTAAGAGTTTGAGGTATTTGAAAGAAACTTCAAAACATGGTCTGCATTATACGAGATATCCTGCTATTCTAGAGGGATACAATGATGCTAATTGGATATCTAATACAGTTGATTCCAAATCTACGAGTGGATTTATTTTCACACTTGGTAGTACAGCTGTGTCATGGAAATCCTCGATGCAAATGTATATGCCCAGTCTACTATGGAATTAGAGTTCATAGCATTAGATAAAACAACGAAGAAACATAATGACTCCAAATTTTCCTATATGATATTCCAAATTTGCCAAACTCATTGCCAGCGATAAGCATACATTGTGATAGTCAATTGGCTATTGGGAGAGCCCAAAATATAATGTATAATGGTAAGTCTCGACACATACGTCGCAGACATAGTATCATACGACAACTACTTTCAAGTAGCATAATGTCGATAGATTATTTCAAATCAAAGGAAAACCTAGATGATCCACTTACTAAAGGTTTATCTAGAAAGCAAGTTGAAAAGTCATCGAAGGGAATGAGCTTGAAGTCTATAAATTAAGAATTATCACTGTGGAAACACTGTGGAAACCCTACCTAATTGTCTGGAGATCCTAATATCTAGGTTCAAAAAGAGCAACTAAAACTTTGTGCAATTCAAAACAAACATTGTAGAGTTTTATACTCTTTCTCATTCCTATTATGACACAGAGCGCTGTCTGTCAAAGTTAGGATAAACTAAGGCTTTTAATGATCACTAGATTATGAGAATAGTCCTAATGGAGGTTAAGGCAGATTACCTCTTTATATTATATCACCTATTTCAAGTAAGTTTAAAAGTTGAATTCCCTAAAGTACTTGATGAATCCAGGACTAATGTTCATGGTCGAAATAAACACAACCGTAAAACGAGAAATTATCGAAGTAAAGTTGTGTGTTGGCAATTGTCTTGGTTCATACACCAATGACAGAACAATTCAAGACTATGGGTTACTGGTTTGCCAAGTAATCCGATTTTCATTCACTAGGAAAGGTTCAAGGCGAAAACTACATATTCGATGCAGTTTTATTTCATGAAAATTCTCTTAAGTGTCTGCGTTAATATTTAGAGAATTGTGAGAGATTGTTGTAAATTCTCTCTCTCTCTCTCTCAATATATATATATATAATTAGTTTAAGTGTAGGAGAGACATGTCCCTTAAGAAGTATCTTATGGGAATGACACAAGTTTAAAAGACATGTCATTTAAATTGGAAGAATACACCTCTAGGCTCCAAAAGATATAAGGAATTGGTATAACCCTTAAGAGATTTATACTCTAAGCCAAAGGGTGTCCACAGAGGCACCATTCCATGCCTATAAAATGAAGGGCTTAGATTTATTCTCTCTAATATAGAAATTCCAACATTCTATCATAATTAGAGAGTGTAGTTTAAAAGAGAGTTTCTTCCATTTTTTCCAAGTTCAAGTTTTTGAAAAAAGGAATGTCCATTTAACAAGAAGTAACAAAGTTATCATGTGAGAACATTACTCACAAAAAATCCGTAAAGCATCGAGACAGGGCTAATAAGTTTTTAAGGACAGAGGAATTTCAACTTAGTTTAAATTTTCATATTCTTCAACAAATTTCAAGTTTTTCCAAGTTTTTGTGTTTATGTTTAATTACATATCTAATAATAATACTTTGATTGAATTAAACATGTTATAAAATGATTAACAACACACCATATAACCAACAAGATAGTATTGTAAATACTAGTCTTTTTCCCCTCAAGAAACAATGACAGCAACTTGCTGCCATGGAAATGGCTTTCGCTGCCATTTCCATGGTAACGAAGTGCTACCAAATTGTTTTTAATTTTTGTTTTTAATGATGAATTTTGTGATACCTAATTGTCTCGCATTATAAAATCGCCAATCTCAATTGCAATTCGGAATTTCCTAGAGACCCTACATCGAACTTGCAAGTCAGTAGCAGGTGGTTTAGTTTTGTCATGTAGGGGCTGTAGTTTAACGAAAATTATATTGGCCCTCCTGATGTGAGAGAGATAATATATACATCCAACACATAATATACCACCTCGTAGTTTAACTTCATTAATGTGCTTGAAATACAATCATTAAAATAATTATCTACCTTTAAATCAAACGTGTGGTTCAACTAAATAGACATTTATGTGAAATTTTTTTTAACGTTAAACTACTGTAAAACCCAAAATTATTTCAATTTTTTTTTAAAATAAAAAAAATGTATTATCTGAATTCGAACTCACAACCTCAAGATGAGATTATGAGCCTTATATCATCAAATCACGTCCTTTGAAAACTTATGTGTAATTTACCAACAAAGATTTCGATCATAGTTTTTTTTTTGAAAGATAATTTCGGTACAGTTTAAAGTACACTAATACAAATTCATCAACAACTAAACCTTCCAAAAAATCGAAATGACGCAGAAATTACACTCGGAAAAAAAAAAAAAAAAAAAAAATTAAAAAGGCTGACCCAGAGCGGACGTCACCCTCACAACAAAAAGCAAAATTTAATTTAAAAATTTTAGTTTCAAATCCGCTAATCAAAAGAAACTCGTATAATTTTATACATATAAATAACCAATCAGCTTCTTTCAATCAGACAACAAAAGCAAAGCAAAACAAAGCCAAAGCGCGCCAAACTAGCCTCCTGTGTTGACTCAGTTGTCGGTCCTGAGTCACGACTCGCTACTCGTGTTTTTTGAACTCAGTTCTTCGCACTTCGCAATTCAGATCCGATCCGGCCCCGTCCGGTCTGAAGGTAAATTTTCAATTATGAGGGTCGTTTTGGTTGATGTTTTACGTCGTTTCTGGTCTTCAATTGATTTATCAATAACAATGTGGATAAGGTTTGATTAAAAATTTGGACTTTGTGTATTTTAATTGGATTTATTTGGTTTAATTGTGATGTTAATGGTTACGACTTGTTGTAAAATGTGATTTTTGTGAATATAGTTTGTGAATTTTGTTAGATCTGGTGATTGTATGTGTTATCGCTTCCATTTTTTTTTATATTGTTACGTGTGTGTGATCACATTTCATTGACATATTGATCAGAAAAAAAGAAAATTTGATAACGTGTTTATATTTTTATTAGCTAATGATAACTTCAATAGTCAATGTACATTTCAATTTTTTTTTTTTTTTGGAGAAAATCATAATAAATGTTTTGGAAGTTTCCATCACTATCTTTTGGTAAAAAATTTCCCGGTTCTATCGTATGCCAAAATAAGGTAAAAATGATGTTTACTGGCTTACTGCTCCTAAATTTTTAGAACAATTTTTAATGGTAGAATGTAGTTCATGGTAATTTTTTGTATGTTCTATGAATGATGGGTTTAGAAAAGGAAATATTTTTTCCCCAGCTGTTAAATTAGTAAAATCTTGCGGTTTGTGTGAAGAAAAATGAAATAGCTTAAGCCTTTTGTCGTTTATTTGCTGCAATCGTTATCTTGAATTTGGATTCTCTATGTCTTATATGGAGTAATGGATCATAAAATAAGATCCAATTTTGTCGCTTTCATTCAAGTCTCCAACCTGTAGTCTAGCTGTAATTTGTGTCCTAACTCCTAATACTAGCTACTCCATATGGACGGATTTTCACTTACTCTACAAGCTCGTTATGTTTCATCTTATGACACGTATTTGAATCTTTTGGTTGTTTTCGGGGAGATCAGCTTTAAATTTTGGGGTTCTTCTTCCTCGCATGCGTTGAATTCATGTCAAGCTCAACTTTTTACCCGCTACTTCAGGTTTGGCAGCCTTGCCTGCAAAGATGAGCTCTGGCTCTTAAATTGTTTATATCCACAAAAGTCAATAAAGAATTACTTAGGAATTCATTGTTCTTTTTCCTCTTGGCACAAATAAACATAAGAGATGCTGGCTTTCATCTTTTAATCATATGTATCATTGCATTATCTTTTATCATATTAAATCCTCCTCAGAGCCCACAGTGTGGGAAGCCTTGTGTGTTGGGCCATCCTTTTATCATTGCATTATCCGTTAGCTTTTGTTAATTAGTTACTTAAAAATTTGATAGTGTAATGTACAGGGGAAAGCAGGCATCATATCACAATGAAGGCACTTATTCTTGTTGGGGGGTTTGGAACACGGTTGAGGCCGTTGACACTCAGTGTCCCTAAGCCACTTGTTGAGTTTGCTAACAAGCCAATGATCCTGCATCAGGTATAACTTTGCAAGCATGACCTTTCATCAATAAATCTGAAATATGTTTCCTATATTTGTGATTAGATGCATTTTTTTATTGTCTTGATTTAATTATTTTCCCCTGGAAGCAATAATCAAATCTCCTCAAGATTTTTGTCTGTTTGAGATCCACAATCGAGAAGCAATCAACTGCTCGAGCACCTGTAAAACTGTGGGTCCAAGAAATAGTCAAACACTTTACCTAGTATAATATGTTGATTTGGTTCTCATCATGCATTTTGTCAGCCCCAGATAATATAATTTGGAATTTAACATTTGAATTGGTGTAATGTTTTCTTTTACCAGGGTTTGAGGGGTATGAGTGTATGTGTTTTCCTTCTTAGTACGATTTTCGCGACAAACCAATCAAGAAAAAGTTAAAAGGAAAAAGAATTATTTGGTTATTGAATATATTTGGAATATGGCATTAGTACTATCAAAAATCTTATTACATCATTGATAGTCCGGTTCTTTGCTTAATATGATTTCTGTGTACTATCATGGGTTGACATGTATTGCTGAAATTTCCACAGATAGAAGCCCTTAAGGCAGTTGGAGTGACTGAAGTGGTTTTGGCTATTAACTACCAGCCAGAGGTAAAGGAACAAGACCCTTACTTTTGTAAAGTTGATCTAATACTCTAGAGGATTGATTTAGAGCTACAAGAGAGCCTATGGGATTTAATACCTTGTTTCTGCAGGTGATGATGAACTTTTTGAAGGAATTTGAGACAAAGCTTGGGATCAAGATCATCTGCTCACAAGAGACTGAGCCAATGGGTACTGCTGGTCCTCTGGCTCTGGCCAGGGACAAATTGATCGGCGATTCTGTCGAGCCATTTTTTGTCCTAAACAGTGATGTTATTAGTGAGTACCCGTTTGCAGAAATGATTGAATTCCATAAAGCACATGGTGGAGAGGCCTCGATTATGGTAACCAAGGTAATCCAGAGCGAAATTTCCTCTTAATGTATTTTAGTTCTCCTCTTTGGAACCTCTGTGATTCAAGTTCAATGACTGAAAGCCATTTTTTTCTTATCTTGTAGGTGGATGAACCATCGAAATATGGTGTGGTGGTTATGGAGGAATCCACTGGAAAAGTTGAAAAATTCGTAGAGAAACCTAAGTTGTTTGTCGGTAACAAAATCAATGCTGGAATTTATCTTTTGAACCCTGAGGTTCTTGATCTCATTGAATTGAGGCCCACCTCGATTGAAAAAGAGGTCTTTCCAAAAATTGCATCAGGGGGAAAGCTCTTCGCTATGGTTCTTCCTGGTTTCTGGATGGACATTGGTCAGCCAAGGGATTACATTACAGGCTTGAGACTCTATTTGGACTCTCTTAGGAAGAAGTCTTCATTTAAGTTGGCCACAGGTGCTCACGTGGTAGGAAATGTTTTGGTGCACGAGAGTGCTCAAATTGGAGAGGGATGTTTGATTGGACCTGATGTTGCCATTGGTCCAGGTTGTGTTATCGAGTCAGGAGTTAGACTCTCCCACTGCACAGTGATGCGTGGTGTCCACATCAAGAAGCATGCTTGCATATCCAGCAGTATCATCGGATGGCACTCCACTGTAGGGAAATGGGCTCGTGTAGAGAACATGACCATTCTCGGGGAAGATGTCCATGTCTGCGATGAAATATACAGCAACGGGGGTGTGGTTTTGCCCCACAAAGAGATAAAATCAAGCATTTTGAAGCCAGAGATCGTAATGTGAGCCACCCGATGTTGATATTACAAGTAAAGAATGTGGTCAGAGATTAGCAAGTCATTCAGTCATTGTGCTGGGTAATGTGTTTGTTCCTTTTACTTTCCCTTTTCCTCCTCCAATATAAGTCTTTTGAGTCATGTGAGTTCACAAATTAGAAGCCTTTTTTAGTTTCTCTTGTAATATGCTTTAAAAATATCATTGATGTGAGAAGTGAAAGTGTAACTGTGGTGTATATATAGAGGAGACATTGCAATAAATCATCAGTTTGGTTTCTGTCTGTAATTTCTCAATCTCAATGGTGTTCTAACAATGCATTTTTAATTATTAATATTGATTTTTTAAAATTTTATTAGTATTATTTCGACTTGTTTAATTCCTATTGATGGTGTACCAAAGCTTCAATTTTGTATTATATTTTATTTTTGTGGACAATATAATATAAATTGAAGATAGATGGGTGGTCAAGGTTATATAATTGGTGTGCAGTGTATGGAGTTGTTATTTATTTAAAATTACACTCATCACTATCTTATCTTATTCCCTACCTTTTTGTTACCCACTAACACACTAACTTGATAACCACCCATAACTTCCCTTATTATATAAGAAAAACTAACCCTAAGTTTTTCCTTAATGTGTGTGTGTTTGTGAAGAACAATTAAGAGTGTGTTTGTGAAGAACAATTAAGAGTGATCAATATATTGTATTTTCAGTGATCAAGAGATAATTAGAGAGAGAAACAGATCCGTAGTGAGAGAAACACAAACCAGTTTAGAGAGAGAAAGTGGGACAGGAGAGAGAAAGGGCTCGTTCGTCGTATTCCGATCATATTTTCTGGCAAGTGATCACATCAGGAGAATCCTCTCGCCGAGACGAATCCAACACCGCCGGACCGTCGCCGTGAATCTGCCGCACGCGCCCTCACGCTCTCCCACGCCTCACCTCGCCGTCGCTTCACGGGCCCCACGCGCCGTCGTGCGTGATCGACACCTCCCGGACCAGAATCTTCCCCTCGTCGAGATACGCGGGTTAGACATTTCGTTTGCCCAATTCGGACATTCGGTTGTCGTAAAACGAGCCTAGAACGAGAGTTAACGTTGTTCGATTGTTCGTCGGTGATCGTCGAGTATCCGTCATTACCACCATTGTCGTTGTGATCCTGGTGACGTGTACTGTCCGTGGACCACCTCGTTTTGAAATTCAGAAGTTGTTGGAGCTCGGTACATTATATTTTACAATTTTAGGGGTGTAATTATAATATTTTGAGAATTTCGGACTTATTCTTAATTTAGCATGTTTAAGAACCTAAATGAGTGAATTCTGATTTGTAATGAGTAATAGGAGATAATTGGAAGTTTTGGGGCCAAATTGATAATATTGGAGAGTATTGGGGTTAAGTTGAAAATTTAGAAAGTTTATAGGTAAAATCATAATTTTAGTAAAATATAGAGACCTGATCGTAATTTTATACTTTTTCCAGATTTTAGCAATGATATATAGTTATAGAGAGTTTTGTGTGGATTGAGTTAAGTACAAAGCATGATGATTCTTTTAACATAAATATTTGTTGATTGATGTTTGCTATGTGAGTCATGTAATATAATATAAATATATATTTATATATGTAATGTTGGAAAATTCTGAGTAATTGATAACATGAGAACGTAAATTGTGAATATAACTTATGAGTATAAATTTTATGCTTGTAATATGAATCGAAATATTTGAGTATTATGTGATTTTGAGATAAGTTGATTGATGAAATCCGATGAGATGTGTTGTATTGGATGTTGTGTGAGATTGTTGATGTGCTTCCTGATTTAGTATGATAATGGTCGGATATGCGAGATTATGCGAGATTAGCAGAGGAGTGTGGTTCAATCCCCCTTTTGCATATTTATGCGGGATTATATGGTGGGAAACCTTGAGGGTAAGAGATATACTCTCCCAATGGTTTCAATCCATTGTTATACCGAATACGGATAGCAAACCTTGTTTGATTGAGATGTGTTGTTGTGAGTATGTTTTGCCTGAGTTAGCTGTTATATATATGAACTGTTATTTTCATATATTCACTATATATATATATATATATATATATATATATATTGTTGGTGATGTCATGTTGAGAGTATGAGTGTTTTTACTTACTGAGCTCTTTAAGATCACCCCTCATTTCCCAAACAACCCAGGTAGTTCGCCAGCGCATCAGTAGTAGTATCAATATCAGGATTTGACTCGTTTGCCACAGCCGTCAGTCAGGTTGGTCCAGACATTTCTTTTGGCTTTTGAGATAGGATATTTAGAATAACTTTCATACTTTTAGACACTTTTGGTGTAGACACTTTTGGTGTAAACACTTGTTTGGAATTTATTGGATTGCATTTTATGGATTATTACTTTTCTTTGAGAACTTTTGGTTCAGTTGCATGACATATAGGTTCTCGAGCTGAAGTAGTTCGCGGACCTATTTCTAGGGTTGGGCCCGCTCTAGAGAGGGGGTCGTGATAAATTTTGGTATCAGAGCGAAGGTTATAGATTCTGTAGACACCTTGCATTAGATGAGGGTATTAAATAATAGTTTTGTGTCCGTATAAAATGTATGGACGTGGCTGTGGTACTGGTACTCAACGTGGGAGAGGGATAATTTGACGATATGTGAGAATATCGAGTATTAGTTTAAAAAGACCACACATTTATCCGGTAGATCCTGAATTGGTTGCAGATTCATCTGTTGTGCCACCGAGTATTGAGAATAACGAAGGTTCTAGACCTATACCTCCAGAAGTTCCGATAGTCACCTCATCGTTACTTATGTAGTTGTACCTAACCGTATTCATGCAACTATACCTACTAATCTAGAAGATGATTTGGGAAGATTTATTGATGTAGTTGTACATATGGTTTCCAGAGGACCGGCAACTAATGTACCTTCGAGCAGCGGTGGTAGTACGAGGAAGCTAGACCAATTTCTTAAGTTGAGACCTCAGTTTCATGATACAGCTGATTCCCTTGCTACAAAGGAACAGAAGAATGATATTGAGCTTATATATTCAATGTGTTAAACCTGACAGATCAAGAGAATGTTAGGTTTGCTGCCTTTAGGATAAGATATGAGGTGGAGACCTGTGGAAGCGTACAGAGACTGTACTGACGGGTAGATTGAGAGCACCAGATTATTGGAGAGCTGATGGACTTAGAAGACCTCAGTATATCACTTAGTATATGTCCGAGGAAACCTTTAACAAGAATTACTTCCCTTATTCTTATCACAGTAAGCAACATCGTCAGTTTGAGCATATGGTTCATGGATTATCAGAGACAGTGATGGAGTATGAGAAGCGAATGATTTCCCTATCCCGGTACTACCCAGAGTTAATTCGGTGAGAATAAGACAAATATGAGAAGTTCAAGGGTGGGCTGAGACATGAAATTAGGTCACGAATCTTGATTTTGGGGAAGCTAGCATTGCAGAGAGTGACATCAGGGTCGAGAGAGAGAACAGAGCAGCCTTCCGAGAGAGTAAGAAGAGAGAGTGAGATCAGGTTTCTGATGGGAGACAGAGTAGACCTAATAGTAGACAGTATTCTCCGTAGCCGAGACACAGCGGGATACCACCCCGAGGCACCCAGAATGCACCTCCTAGAGGATAGTTTCGTGGGGGTTAGACTGAGCAGGTTCATAGTAGAGTTACAGTACCATCTATTGATCAGAGTGTAGCGAGTGCAACATCTCGACCGACCAGTACACGTCGATGCTATAATTGTGGTCATGAGAGACATATTAGCACATAATGCAACAGGACAAAGAGATGTTACAGATGTCAGCAGGTTGAACATTTAGCCAGAGATTGTTCTGCTGGTGATAGATCTTGAGAAATTGAGCAACCAGTAGGAGAAGCAGTGACAACATGACGTGGTAGAGAGACCAATTCTAGTAGTAGTCGTGGTCGGGTTTCACACAGGACAGAGGCAGAGGGACTCCGAGTGGAGCATATGGTGGTAAATGACAGATATATCAGACATATAATACACATGCAACACCTGTTGTGAATAGGGTGTTTCAACCGTATTTGGATAATTTTATTGTAGTGTTTATTGATGACATCCTTGTGTATTCGTCCTTCCTGATCGAGCATTAGCAGCACATTCGATTAGTATTGGATACTTTGAGGATGGAGCAGTTATATGCCAAGTTCTCTAAATGTGAGTTTTAGTTGGACAAAGTGGTATTTTTGGGACACATCATCTCAGGAAATGGTATCTATGTAGATCCGCAGAAGATCGAAGCAGTTTTGAAGTGGGAGAGACCAAGGACGACGACAGAGGTTCAGAGCTTCTTGGGATTAGCAGGCTACTACCGTTGATTTATCTGAGACTTCTCTATTATTGCTACTTTGATCACTTAGCTGACGAGAAAGGAAGTACCATATGTGTGGACTGTCCAGTGTGAGAGGAGCTTCTGGATTTTAAAGGAGAATTTGACTACTGCACCGATATTCACTTTACCGTCTAGACTTGACAGATATGTGGTTTATACGGATGCATCGCATCAAGGATTAAGATTTGTGCTGATGCAGCATGGGAGAGTGATTACGTATGTCTCGAGACAGTTAAAGACCCATGAGAGGATTTATCTCATCCATGATCTGGAGTTAGCAACGGTTGTACATGATCTTAATATTTGGAGGCATTATCTATATGGTGCCAAGTGTGAGATTTATACCGACCATAAGAGACTGAAATATCTTCTCAGTCAGAGAGAGTTATATTTGAGGCAGAAACGTTGGATGAAGTTCCTCAGTGACTATGATTGTACTATTAATTACCATATGGGGAAAGCCAATATAGTTGCTGAGGCCCTCAGTAGGAAGAACGTGGGTAAACTGCAATTTCTGAGAGCTAGACAGAGAATGTTTGATGAGATGGCGACGTTATGTTTGACCTTTGAGGTATCTGACAGAGAAGGACTTTTTGCTGAAATAAAAGTTCAGCCTACACTATTAGATAGACTCAAAACAGTACAAGACGAGGATGAACAATGCAAGAAATGGAAAGCAGAAGCCCCAGGGGGAGAGATGAGTATTTTCAGAATGATTTCAGAGGATGTATTACTTTTTGATGACAGAGTTGTGGTACCGTCTACCCGAGCACTTAAGCATAAGATTTTGGATGAAGCTCATGATGCCCCATATAACATGCATCATGGGAGTATCAAAATGTATCAGAATCTGAAGAAAACTTACTAGTGGTCGGGAATGAAAATAAGGATTGCAGAGTTTGTATCCCGTTGTCTAATTTATCAGCAGGTCAAGACAGAGCATCAAAACCCAACTAGATTACTCATAGCCTCTACCTATACCTGAGTGGCCGTGGGAAAACATTGTGATGGATTCCGTAGTGGGCTGTCGAGGAAATAGAAAGGCTACGAGGCTATTTGGGTTATAGTGGATTGATTGTCTAAGTCTGCTCACTTTCTACCGATTCGAGTTATGTGGGGACCAGAGAGGCTAGGAGAATTGTATGTGGAGTAGATTGTGCGGTTACATGGAATACCGGCATCGATTGTATCAGATAGAGATGTCAGATTTACTTTTCATTTTTGGCAGGGTTTCCAGAAGTCTATGGGGTCGAAGATGACTATGAGCACATCATTTCACCCTCAGACTGACGGGCAGTCAAAGCGGACTATTCAGAAATTGGAGGACCTACTAAGATCATGTGTATTAACTTTGCTGAAGGATGAGATGGTCATTTACATATGGTAGAGTTTGCTTACAACATCTTTCAGGCGAGTATCGGTATGACTCCATTTGAGGCATTGTATGTGAGGAAGTGCAAGACTTCTGTTTCTTGGGGTGAGGTTGGAGATAAACAGATTCATGGTTCAGACTTGATAGATATGACATCTGAGAGGATCAGACTTATCTGAGCTAGACTGTTGGAGGTACAGAGTCGATAGAAGAGTTATGCTGACAAAAGAAGAAATGACCTTGAGTTCCAAGTGAGGGATAATGTTTTCTTGAAAGACTCCCATTGGAAGGGAGTGTTGGGATTTGGCTGGAAGGGAAAGTTGGCACCACGTTATATTGGTCCTTACGAGATATTGGAGAGAGTGGGAAAAATGGCATATCGTCTAGCATTATCACCAGAGTTAGAGAGGATTCACAATGTGTTTCATGTGTCAGTGCTGAAGAAGTACGTACCAGATCCTACTCACATCCCGGAGAGCCAACCGGTCGAATTGAAGGAGAATATGACTTATGAAGTAAAGCCGGTGAAGATTGTAGAGCAGAAAGTCCAAGAGTTGAGATCCAGACAGATTCCCCTTATAAAGGTCATGTGGAGTAATCATCACGTACAAGAAGCGACTTGGGAAATGGAACAGGACATGAGAGAGAAATATCTAGAACTATTTGAAGATTGAGGAATTTCGAGGACGAAATTTTTGTAAGGTGTATAGATTGTGATACCTTATCTTGGAGTTGTTATTTATTTAAAATTAAACTCATCACTATCTTATCTTATTCCTTACATTTTTGTTACCCACTAACACACTAACTTGATAACCACCTATAACTTCTCTTATTATATAAGAAAAACTAACCCTAAGTTTTTCCTTAATGTGTGTGTTTATGAAAAACAATTAAGAGTGATCAGTATATTGTATTTTCAATGATCATGAGACAATTAGAGAGAGAAACAAATTTGTAGTGAGAGAAACACAAACGAGTTTAGAGATAGAAAGTGGGGCAGGAGAGAGAAAGGGCTCGTTCGCCGTATTCCGATCATCTTTTTCGGCAAGTGACCCATCAAGAGAATCCTCTCACCGAGAAGAATCCAATGCCGCCGTGAATCTGTCGCACGCGCCCTCACGCGCCACCTCGCCGTCGCTTTACGGGCCCCACGGCCGCCGTGCGTGATATACACCTCCCGGACCAGAATCTTCCCCTCGTCGAGATACGCAGGTTAGACACTTTGTTTGCCCAATTCGGACCTTTGGTTGTCGTAAAACGAGCCTAGAACGAGAGTTAATATTGTTCGATTGTTCATCGGTGATCGTCGAGTATCCGCCATTACTACCACTGTCGTTGTGATCCCGGTGACGTGTACTGTCCGTGGACGACCTCATTCTAAAATTCAGAAGTTGTTGGAGCTCGGTACATTATATTTTACAATTTTAGGGGTGTAATTATAATATTTTGAGAATTTTAGACTTATTCGTAATTTGACATGTTTAAGGACCTAAATGAGTGAATTCTGATTTGTAATGAGTAATAGGAGATAATTGGAAGTTTTGGGACTAAATTGATAATATTGGAGAGTATTGGGGTTAAATTATAAATTTGGAAAGTTTATGGGTAAAATCATAATTTTAGTAAAATATAAGGACCTGGTCATAATTTTACACTTTTTTTTCCAGATTTTAGCTAGGACATATAGATATAGAGAGTTTTGCGTGGATTGAGGTAAGTACAAAACATGATGATTCTCTTAACATAAATGTTTGTTGATTGATGTTTGCTATGTGAGTCATGTAATGCAATATAAATATATATTTATATATGTAATGTTGGAAAATTGACTAAGTAATTGATAGCATGAGAACGTAAATTGTGAATATAACTTTTGAGTATAAATTATATGCTTGTAATATGAATCGAAGTATTTGAGTATTATGTGATTTTGAGATGAGTTGATGGATGAAATGCGATAAGATGTGTTGTATTGGATGTTGTGTGAGATTGTTGATATGCTTCCGGATTTAGTATGATAATGGTCGGATATGCGAGATTAGCAGAGGCGTGTGGTTCAATCCCTCTCTTGCACATTTATGCGAGATTATATGGTGGAAAACTTTGGGGGTAAGAGAGAGACTCTCCCAATTGTTTCAATCCATTGTTATACCGAATCCGGATAGCAAACCGTGTTTGATTGAGATGTGTTGTTGTGAGTATGTTTTGCCTGAGTTAGCTGATATATACATTAACTGTTATTTCATTTATTCATTATCATATATATATATATATATATATATATTTTGTTGGTGAGGTCATGTTGAGAGTATGAGTGTTTTTACTTAATGAGCTCTTTAAGCTCCCCCATTTCCCAACCATCCCAGGTAGTTCGCCAGCGCATCAGTAACAATATCAATACCAGGATTTGACTCGTTTGCCACAACCGTCAGTTGGGTTGGTCCAAACATTTCTTTTGGCTTTTGAGATAGAACATTTAGAATATCTTTCATACTTTCAGATACTTTTGGTGAAAACAATATTTTGGAATTTATTGGATTGCATTTTATGGATTATTACTTTTCTTTGAGAACTTTTGGTTCAGTTGCATGACATATAGGTGCTCGAGCTAAAGTGGTTCGCGGACCCCTTTCTAGGATTGGACCCACTCTAGGGAGGGGTAGCAAAAATCAAAGGGCATAGTGGCTTTTGCCGGTAACTGACCCAATTGCACATTAGCTTTCATTCATGGGTTAAAGTTTGTAGGTGAATAGAAGAGTGACCTATTATTGTAAAACATAAATTACATATCGCTATTATGTAATTAGTTTTAAAAAGTTGTTACAATTTGTCCTCAAGAGACATGACTTGATAGTATATCTTTCAGGATCTGAAGAATGTGTTTCTTGTAAGAGTATGAGATAGTCGATGATTTTATTTGCTCTACTTAATCCTGAAAGAGATGATTTGACGACGAAATTTCCAATTATTCAAAAAAATAAAAATTGTTACAATTTCTTGACTAATTTTGTTCAGTTATATCAAATAAGTTCCTAACACAAATCATAAAATGCTAAAAACGAAAAAAGAAAAGATTAGTAATAAAAGACAAAACAATTTTTACACGTTTCTTTAATTTTGCTAAATGAACTTCAAAATTTATCTTTTCTTCGTTCCATTGCCAAAGCTTTTCTTCATCTTCCTGACTTCCACTCCATTTTAGAACTTAGGTGAAATTTTCTTTTTATTTTTCGTAGGTTCATCTAATCCTTCTCTTATCTTATTTAGAGAGAACCAAAACTTCATTACATGTAATTGTTCTTTCTTATTTTTGATTTATTTTCCTCATGATTTATGTTGAGTTATAAATTAATCTGAAATAAGTAAAGAGGAGGATACATGTATTAAGATTTGCGAGATATTAATAATAATTGAAGTAGTAGATGTTTTTAATTAATTTCTTTTAACTGAATTAATTTTACATTTTTTTTACAAAAATTTGTGATTATAAACATGAATTATATGTGTAAAATCTATTTTTGAAAATAATACTACCTAACATATATTCATTTTTTTTTTTTTATCATTTTCAATTATACCTACTGAACATGCATTATGGTTTTTGCATTTAAAATACAAGATTCAGAAAATGATATTAGATGCATACTCAAATTTGGAAAACAACGTCCCCAAATACTTGGTTCAATGGGTTGAGTATTGATATGTCATTTGGGAGATTAGAGTTCAATTCATGAAAATAATATTTGTAAAATTATGTGACAACACCTGATTTTACGTGAGAAAATCTTCTATGCAACAGTGGTGCCACGACATCTATGCAACAAGCCAATCATCAACTGCCACGCGTGCTAAAAAAAAAATTAAAAAACAACTAAATAATAGATGAAGAAACGCTACATGTCATTTTGTAATTCGCTTGTGGTACCACGTCATCTATATCACCGTTGCACCAAAGAATCTCTCTATTTTACGCACTCAAACCAAGGTATAATGACACCTAATATGTGATGAATAGTGATTTCTCTGTAAATAGAATACACTAAATTAAAAAATCATTTTATTTTCATTTTGTTATGTAAAAATATTAATTCAAAAACAATACCGAAGGGGACCTACGTGAAACAGGCAGCTCGAACTTGGAAGGCAAGAAAGGACTTGTATGAATAACATTGAGAAATATATCCTCGATTGAAAAATATCAGAAAATTGAGGAAACTAATGAGAAAAACCACCCCAGAGTGAGAGATACATAAACCCTCTAAAACCCTAAACCTTTACATTTGATCTGTTTCCACAAATCCTGAAAATTCTAGGCCTTCACTCTCCAATTCAAAATGGTTTTTAGTTCAATTCTTCGCAAATCGGCCTCTTCTTTGGGTCCACTCGCTAGTCGACTCACCCGAGTTAACGGAAATTATCACTCTGCCATCTTCACCGCTTCAAAAACCCTATATCAGAAGCCAAATTTAAGCCCTTTTGTGCCGAATCTTCGCTTCTCTACGGATACTGAGACTACGAAGCCTGGGTTTGATGAGTCACTTCTCCGAATCATTGAAACTGAAATCCAGTGTTCCGTGGAAACTGATGATCATAACAGGGTGAGGAAAAAAATTGTTTTTTATTTTTATTTTTGGGTTATTTTATGGCTGTTTGGTTGCTGAAATTTTTTTGCAAAATGAAACAAATTTGGAATTTTTATTGATGTGTTATGTTTCTGTTTGGTTGCTGAGAAAATGGATGAAGATGAAAGAAAATTTGATGGTTTTCTGTTATTTTAGGTTTCATAATAAAGGAACTCATATGGCGCTTGAGTTGAGTGAATGTTCATTTTATTCGAGGAATAGTGCTTGTTTGTGTTTCATTAATTTTCGTAGATGTGATAATCTGTTAAATTTCTGAGAAAATGAAGGGAAGTTAGAAGCTAATCAAGTTTTAGATATCATATATTTTATATTGGGTGGTGATTTTAGTCCAGCCTGATAATGATGGATTCTAGTAAACGTAAAACTACTTGTAAGTGTTACAAGTGTGTTATGCTATATATTACAAATGAAATCTTACATTCTATGTTACAAGCTTATTACTCTTAGTTTGTATCTTTTTTTTAGAACTTTTTCTCTGTGATCAAAGGGAACATTGTGCTATCTTTGGTTACTGTAAGAAACTTGTGATGTGAGTGATTTTGTGCTTTTAAGATGCACTTGGTCCTCCTGGGGTGTTAGAGTTCTGTCATTTTGGAGTGTCAACCTTTTGTGCTGGTTCAGATGCGCATCTTGGTGCTAAATAAGAAAATCACATTCCTGATATGCCCCTTTATTCTTTTTTTAATTGCTGTTCCTATATCAGCATAATTGATTATTTTATTATGCTTTTTTTGTTTTGTTTTGTTTTGTTTTTTTTTTGCGTTTTGATAGGTTGAAGAGATTCCTGATGGCTTTCCTTTCAAAATTGAAGATAATCCTGGACTGCAAACCATAACACTGACAAGAAAGTATGAGGGTGAACTTGTTAAAGTTGAGGTTCATATGCCTGATCTTGTTACCGGTGAACGACCTGAAGCTGTTGTTGACGATGATGATATAGAAAGGCCCAACCAATCTAGCATCCAGCTGGTTGTTACTGTCTCTAAGAGTAGTGGAACCTCCCTTGAGTTCAGTTGTGTTGCTTACCCAGATGAGATTGCAATTGATAGCTTGGCTGCTAGAAAGCCAGAAAATTCGGAGGTAGATGCTGGCTACGAGGGGCCTGACTTCCAGTAAGTCGAGCATAACTCATTCTTCAATTATTTATAATATTTTCCTTGTAGATATGAAATGACCTTTGTTCTGTCTTTTTTAGCGATTTGGATGAAAACCTGAAGAAAGCTTTCCACAAGTACTTGGAGATTCGAGGAATAAAGCCAAGCACAACAAATTTCTTGTTTGAGTACATGGTGAACAAAGATAGCCGCGAATACCTGTTGTGGTTGAAGAACCTTAAGAACTTTGTTGAAGCATAGGCTTTTCATATGGAGTTAGTTTTAGCTTTTTGGTTTTTTAATTACTGTTAATGCAATTCATTTGCATACTATCTATCCCTAAGTTGGAACATAATTGTACTCATTTAAAAGTGCACATTTAAATGGTGGATAATTGTTCTGAAGTGTGTTTAGTTTGAAATTGGCAGATTTTGAGTTCTCAACAAAATCTTTTATAAAATGTTTGATTAAATGAAGAATAATGTATAGAAATGTTGGACAAATTCGTATTAACTTGAAATCTGTTTGATCATGCGATAATCAATAATAGATGTTCAGGCTACAAGAAATGAAAGCTAATCTTCAAAAAACAACACATGGGAAACTAAAAAATTATTCTTGTACTCTTTGAATAAATCAACTTTGCAGCCAGTGTTACTAGATAAATGGTCTAATTAATTTGTGGAAGAAAATAGAAAACAGTGCAACGAAATAAATAAGTATATATTAACATTGTAAGCAAAATTCATACCATCTTGTAGTTAACAAAATACTAGAAGAAAATCTTACGTGATATTGACTGGTGACACCATCATGTCATCACTTTATCATCCATTCAACATGTACATTTAAGGTTCGGGTGTGTCCGAATAGATAAAACAACATGAACACTAATTATAATGCCTCATTAGTTATTACTTTGTCCGTTCGGACATATCCGTCAGATAAAATTGCCAACTCTACAATTAATTGGATAATGAGCAAGGATGTGATGATTTCATCACCACACAAGATTTTCTCACATTTCCACTTTGATAGAATATGAAAAGCCTGCCAAACTACCCTATCTGAATTAAGCAAAACAGGTAAAACCTTCGTTTGCCCAAAATTCTTACAAAGAAATACACTATTTGGACTCGAACCAAGAACCTGACAATCAAATATTAAACCATTTGCCACCAAACTACACGTGTTGGGGATGAGAAGCAATATATAATATCGAGAAGGTAATAATTTATGTGGTTGGTTGTTACATGTTATTCAATATAATTTATCAATTCGACTTGTATCATTTGCTTTTTTTCTGGGGGATTTATATCTTGTAACCACAAAAGAAATTCTGAAGGTAGTATAAGAAATATGCAAAGAATCCCTTACATTATGAAACCTCATTAGTGAGTGCTTTTGAGCATCCCCTTCATGTAGGTTCTTAATAACAAGAACAGAAACAAAAAACAACCCTTCAACTAAAAAGAAGATGATAGTGATATATAATTCAAAAGCCAGAGCATATTTACAGCACCAAGTTTAAGGGAAAGCAAGCATTGATATTGCTATTTGTTCCCTTTGACTCTTTTTTCAACCGCTTTATAAGCAACATTAGCATAACTATTTTAACCCATCAACAGCACTTCCTCTTAAAGTTTACTTTTCAATTCCATGTATCAAACTCATATCACAACCAAATGAATGATCTCAAAGCAGCCAAAAACCTTTACTTCCAAACACAAGCGGCTATCATTTTATTATATTCTCAGGGAGCCAATTACCCAGGAAGTTTGATTAGACTCGGATGGATCAGGGTTATGGAAAGAACCAGACCTTAATGAAGATTGCTAGAGCCATTTGCAAACAGAATGCAGCAACAATGAGCACTGTAAGATCATTCCCCTCAACATAAGATTTGAGGTTGAAGGCAACAAAGGAAGATGAGACGGTACCAGCAAGAAGTATGATGATCCAACGGAGGAGTTCAATAGGAATAAGCAACAGAAACTGAAAAAAAATGCATACAATATGTGTTATATGATTGTAAATTTATCATAAAACTAAATAATGAATAAAAAACTGGATCTCAAAGGTTATCACATAATTCTGTAGATGTACTTAAGCAAGAGAGCTTGAACATTGCAGTTAGCATAATAAAATTGTCAGATGGACCCTAAGGTCAGGGGCTTTTTTTCCTTTTTACAATAAACCTTTTAGCAAAGAAGGCAAAAACTCACCGAGGTCACAACAAAAATAAAGAGAGAATATCCCCACAGACACCAAAACCGAACAAGGCTAGCAGGTGATCCCATATACTGAAGTAAAAAATAATATGCCAATGGCACCACTATTGCATAACCATAGACTGAACATGCTGCCACATTAAAGAAGCTGACATCAAAGCTCCAAGAAGAACTGCTGTTAGTATAATTTTGCATGAGGTACGTTGCACAGTTTCCAAATGAAGCGAGCACAAATACCAATGTCGTGGAGATCCAGATAAGCCCATATCTAGCATATCAAAGAAAAATCACAACTAATGAGCCCAAAGAATAGGTTTATAGGCAATTTATACATCAATAATTAGAATGCCGACAAGCCAAAAGAAAATAGATACAGAGTTTCCTCTATTATTCCAATTAAAAAAAAAATTGTATAGAGCTGGATTTTAATAAATGTAGACAACTGATATGACTATTATAAACACAACAGTTGACAATTCATTTCTTGTTTTGCATATATAGATAGGATTTCGGTCAATATGTCAATGTAAACAACAAAAACACATTTCAAGTTTCGAGAAACACCTCGGTTCTATTATGTTTCTAATCCAGATGTTTATGCTAATAATATAATTATTGCCTCATAGTTTTTCATATTACACAAGTACCAGACAATTATCCTATCCTCAAGAATGTACATAATCCAATAATAAAATTTTATAGATTAGAATAAAGGAAGAATTTCTCTTGGAAAAATCTGTTTCGAGGCTATACAAAAAGAACAGATCATAGCAACAAAAGAAAATGAAGACCATAACTCACAGATCGGGGTTAGCATCAATCTTGCTGAAAAAATCTTGAGAAAGGGGATACAAAGAACTTATCAATCTGTTTATGACAATGTCTGTATCCACATTGAAATACTGTGTGTATGATGAGATGCTAAAAAATCCCTTCCAATTGTTTGCTGGTTGTTGCTCAAATCGTTCTGCATGGGTCCAAAGGCAGACATAATGTTCAATGTGATATAATAGAAGTATCTGCGAGCCGAAAATAAATCCTTGATTCCTTGGCAATACATATCATTACTAATTTACATATGATTATAGTTCCAGCAACTCAGAAGTGAGAATATGCATTTATCAGAACCATTTCTAAGGAGTGTCAGATCCACAAAATATAGCCCATTGCCACCCTCCTCTCATCCTCTCCCTGCCCCAAGAAAAAGATAAAGAACTCCAGAACAGATCTTCTATGTTCCTATTCCAATAACCAAACCCGGAGACTGTATCTAGCCATGACTCCCACAAGATATAGTGTCTTTTTATTTGCCCACTTTATTTAAGAAAGCTAATATATGAGTGGCATAGCACTCATGATAAATTGCATATTTTCATGAAATTTAAAATTTTATATGCAAATATATTACTACTAAAACAAAGATTAACAGAAAAGTAAGCATTTATAAAACTCAACAAGAAATGAGCATACCACTAGAACTTCCAAGAGATTGATAACCCGGGCTACTGCCTCCTCCATTACCTGGGGGAAATGTCTGCATAGTAGCTGCTGGGGCTGCAATAGAGCAACAAAATAATCCACTTAATCCATAAAATTCAACAGCCAACAAGACCACTTCAATTACAACCAAATAATTTCATACAAAACATCCCATTACCTTCATAGCTCGAGGTTTGCTTTTCTTCACTAACAACGGCCTGCGTAGAAATGAAAGAAGTGTCTGTAATTTATGTTAAAGCGAATCTTTTATTTTTTTTAAAGCTACGAAAAGTAAGTCCTTTTTACTTTCTAAAAACATCTATAAACCTTAAGCTAAACGACAGCTTAATCACAAATAAAATTAACAGCAAAAAAATATTAAAACAAATGATAATATGCACCAATTCATTTAATTTTACATATAATTGAAGGCAAGTGAATGAAATTGAATCGGAGCTTACGGGGACTGAACCGAGCAAATGGCTTGAGGGGAGATTACCGTACGACTCGTCGTCCATGATAAGTAGGATAAAGATCTCGATTAACTGAACGATACTTTGGTGTTGTCGTCGCTGCTGCTGCTTCTGCTTAGAGAGACAGTATTAATTTGAGAAAGAAAATGGATCGAGATTTGAAAATTACAAGTTAAAATAGCGAGCCCTAAATGTTCACTTTTTTAACTCCCGTGTGTTGACGAAAAAGAGGGAACCACCGAACCAGGAAGACGAGAGAGTATCGCCCGCGTTTGTTTGTTACTTTACAGTTGAAGTGGGCCTAATGGGCTTGTAAATGTCCAAATAAATGGAATTTGGGCTTCTTGGTGGGCTGGAAAAACAGATAAATTAATATTTTTCATCTGACCCGGGTTCGAATCGGGAAACTCCTGTGTTGCGAGACTAGCGATAATGACGGAGACAGGAGACTACCACGCACGGCACCTAGTTATCACAGCTTACGCAACAAATTATGAAAATTCAGGGACTTGAATGCTATTATTCTCTTTCTTTAAGAAATATATATTCTCCTTTTTCAACCTCATCAAAAAATAATTTTCTTTCTGCAGAGCCAAGCTTAAAAAATGTTTCTCACCAAACTCTCACTCTTCATCCCCCTCTTCCTCTCCTTATCTTTACCTTTACACTCCACTCCTTACATCTCACCTGCCACATTTTTCCCTAATTACAAAAACATGCTTCAATCTTTCAAGATTTTCACATACACCCCTCCACAGCCTTTAATTTTCTCCACTCCAGCTGAGTCCCTCTTCTTCTCTTCTCTCCTCAATAGCTCCTTTATTACTCGGGACCCAGAACAAGCTCACCTCTTTTTCATCCCTTTCTCCTATAAAAACGTCTCCACGCGCTCCCTTTCGCGTCTCGTTAACGGCCTCCGATACGACTTCCGTTTTGGAACCGTACTCTTGGCGCCGATCATTTTTATGTTTCATGTGAAGGTTTTAGCTTCGGTTCGGACAGAAATGTACTCGAGTTGAAGAAGAATTCAATTCAGATCTCCTGTTTTCCGACAGGGCGAGATAAATTTGTCCCCCATAAGGACATCACTTTGCCTCCACTCGCGGATCCCCACGCGCCGAACGCGACAATGAGATTGAGCAAAGCAAAAAGTTATCTCGGTTATATTAGATACGGTGCGGTCAACAACCAAAATTTGATGAAAGAGTTGAGCGATGATCCCGAGTTTTTGGTGGATTCTAGGCCGTTGGATGAGTTGACTTATGAAGAAAGACTTTGGACTAGCAAGTTTTGTTTGTTTGATTACGGTGATGGGGATGTTTCAGGGATTAGTGATGCCGTGCGTTTCGGGTGTGTGCCCGTGGTGATCACCGACCGTCCGATCCAGGACTTGCCGTTGATGGATGTGCTGAGGTGGCAGGACATGTCTATGTTTGTAGGATGGAATAAGGGCGTGCTTAAAGTGGAGATATTGAAGCGGGTGTTGAATCGCAATTGTAGGGATGAGATTGAGAGGCACGAGGAGATGAGGGGATTGTGTTTGAAGACGGGTAAGCACTTTACATGGAACGAGCAACCACAGCCGTATGATGCATTTCATATGGTGATGTATCAGCTGTGGTTAAGAAGACACACCATTAGATACGCCCGCAGAGAATCAGAAACTCATTGAATTGCAATCTCACTAATTTGTGTAATGTGTATGACAAATTTCAATCAAATAAATTTGCAATTCCTTTTATCTCATCACACTAGTATCAAATACAAAAAAAATTTCTATGAAGATTTCTATGAAGTTCGTTTCTTATAAGAATCTGAGACAATTGAGATTTTACTTGTTCCACGGATAATATGACGGTTAAAAATATATATATATAAATAAAAGGATATCAGAATGGCACTATGAGCTGTTGCTCAAATACAATAAGCATTGCTATCCACTATCTTCAACATGAAGGAAAAAACAAAAATGCATAGATTAGGATATGAATACGGCACAATTTATCCGCTAAAAGGCCGAAGTCCGAGGTCTAAATAAAAGAGTATTTATATACATAGGTAACGAAATAAGTAACAAGAAAGGAAAAATAGGGGAAATTTTTTTTTAAATCAAACCCTTTTAATCCCCTAAAAAGCATTGCATCCCTTTGCTCCTGTAAATTATCCCTTGCATTGCATCCCTTCAGGTGAAAGTTCAGTTCTTAATTCAGCAACCTGCAGTTAATTGGAACGTCTAATGAGGTTCAATGCTTAAGACAGTATTCTGTATTGCACTCGGGACTCATTCAATACCCAGAATTATATCAAAAGAGCCTCCGTTAGAGCTCTATATAACAACCCCTCAAACCGCTCGTATTGGATTTAAACGAAACATATAAAATCTTCAATCTGTCACACACTCTTATAAAAAATACGTTTTTTGAATTCGAGCATGGATACTACAGTAGTAGATTTTGTATAATTCCAAAATTTGGAGTTCCAATTCCCATGGCTCCTCAGCAATCAAACAAATGGACACACTAGGATTAACTAGCATTAATATTTAATAACCCATCAACATACCGATTATTAACTTCACATTAAAAACCTAAACACCTTGTAAATTCTGTCACAATGAAGACTGTAGAACTTGTATGCAAATTCACACACTTCATATAGTGAACAAACTCTCACTGTTGCTGCTCTGCAATATCAACACAAAAACTCTCCCAGACACAATTTTAACACAATAAATCATCAAATTTAACAATCTCAATATATCCAGAAAACAAAATATCAACAAAACTAATTTTTTTTCAAAAAAATGTACCGCAAATCGGATATTTTATTCTGAAGGAAAGGATTATATGTTAAAAACATATTTTCAAAGAAAATTGAGCAAAAATCATGTACCAAAATTTGAGAAAAAGTATTTAATCTATTAAATTTAAGTACAAAAATTAATTTTTTTTTTATTGTAAAGAGAGGGTAAAGAGTGTGGAGGAATTTTCTAAATATTTATTATTTTTTAAATAATGCTTTACGCTGATATGGAAAATGGATTTATGGAAATGTATGAAATCTCGCAAGATTGGTGTTCGATCGAAATATATGGTCCCGTATGAATGATCCATCCAGAGGCCTCCAGAAGCCTACTTATTTGAATAGATCTTTCCTTCACTGCACCGGAAGTAGGGATGATAATTTCGCCCATAAATTTATTAGTATTCATCGGATTTCAAATCAAAATTCACTTAGAGTAATGGGTAAATTTGGTAAATGAACAAAAAATAGGTATCTGTCAACCCCGTCATTCTCTTAATTATTTTATTTTTATTTTTTTATTATATTATTATTAAAAAAATCTAGGATGGGTGTTATTATGAGATGAAGATTTTAATATAGTGTTAAATGTTTTACGGTTGCTTTTTTGATTATGTCTTTTTTTTTAAAGATTATTTTATTAAAAAAAATATTTGTGATAGGACTTATATATTAAATTTATTGTTTTAATGATGAATTTTAATTTCTCCTAAGTAGTTTCTTTTAGTAGAATGTTATTAATTTATCATTTTTATTTTAATTTAAAACTAAGTTTGATATAATATATTTTATTATTTAAATGTTTAAAATTTAGGAACATATTAAAAATCCACTGATATCTGTTGGAACCTAGGAGATCACTTATCTCCACATTGGTCTGATATTGTCCACTTTGGGCCTAAGCCCTCATGGATTTGCTCTTGGGCTATACCCAAAAGGCCTCATACCAATGGAGATATTGTCCATACTTATAAACCCATGATCCTCCACACTTCTAGCCAATGTGGGACTATATTTGCCCAACAATCCTCCCCTCGAACAAAGGACCACCGAGCCTCCCCTCAAACGATCATCCATCCGTCCACTCCATGAAGACCAGAGCACACCGCCTATCTAACCGAGCACTCACGGATCATGATCGGGGCTCACCACCATTTGTTCTACATTCCGAGGATTCATCCACATGGCTAACTCTGGGGCATGGCTCTGATACCACTTGTTGGAACCTATGAGATCACTTATCTCCACATTGGTATGATATTGTCCACTTTGGGCCTAAGCCCTCATGGATTTGCTCTTGGGCTATACCCAAAAGGCCTCATACCAATGGAGATATTGTCCATACTTATAAACCTATGATCCTCCCCACTTCTAGCCAATGTGAGACTATATTTGCCCAACAATCCTCCCCTCGAACAAAGGACCACCGAGCCTCCCCTCAAACGATCATCCATCCGTCCACTCCATGAAGACCAGAGCACACCGCCTATCTAACCGAGCACTCACGGATCATGATCGGGGCTCACCACCATTTGTTCTACATTCCGAGGATTCATCCACATGGCTAACTCTGGGGCATGGCTCTGATACCACTTGTTGGAACCTATGAGATCACTTATCTCTACATTGGTATGATATTGTCCACTTTGGGCCTAAGCCCTCATGGATTTGCTCTTGGGCTATACCCAAAAGGCCTCATACCAATGGAGATATTGTCCATACTTATAAACCTATGATCCTCCCCACTTCTAGCCAATGTGGGACTATATTTGCCCAACAATTTGTTGTGAATGAAAATCTTATTTACTGAAAACTGCAGAAATTAATGGCATATATGCCTTACATGAAAGAGAAATAAAATAAACTACATCCCACGTCTAACAAATCAACTTGAATCAAGGAAAGAACAATTCAAACTCATAACTGATATTCCTACTAAATAGGACTTTATTAAATACAATAAAATAACATATGATGACTCAACATATCCTCCCTTAAACTGTTTGCTCAGCTGCAATCAGTTTAAATTGGAATCCTGCACATTCCCAGTTCCTTACGAAGAGCTTCAAATGCTTCAAGCTTCAATGGTTTTGTCATAATATCTGCTAGCTGATCTTGACTGTTGCAATACACCAGTTCCACCGTACCATCTTTGGTGAGATCACGAAGGAAGTGAAAACGAATGTCTATATGCTTGCTTCGACCATGAAGTACTGGGTTTTTAGAAAGCTTTATGGTCGAGCTGTTATCACAATGGATGATAGTGCTTTCCTTTTGAACACGACCAAGTTTCTCTAGAACTCTGCGCATCCAAACACCTTGACAAGCACATGAGGCAGCAGCTATAAATTCTGCTTCAGTTGTAGATAAAGTGACAACTGGTTGTTTTTTTAGAAGACCATGAAACTGCACAAGAACTAAGCATAAACACATAACCCGATGTACTTCTTCGATCATCCAAGTCTCCAGCATAATCACTATCAGTAAATGCTTCAAGTTTCTCAGATCCATTCCTCTTATATAAAATCCCAAAATCCAGGGTGCCCTTGAGATATCTAAGCACTCTCTTAACAGCCTGCATATGTAGCTCTGTTGGACACCCCATAAAACGACTTACTAAGCTTATTACATACATAAGATCTGGCCTTGTAGCAGCCAGATACATTAGACAACCAACAATCTGCTTGTACTTCGTTTCATCTACCTTCACCCCATTTTCATCTTTTACAAGCTTACATCCAGGAACAATGGGATTTTTAGATGGATTACTTTCTGTCATGCCAAATCTCTCCAATACCTCATTTGCATATTTTTTCTGACTAAGATAAATACCATTTTTATTTTGAACAACCCCAACCCCAAGGAAATAACGCATCTTACCCAAATCAGACATATCAAACTCATTTTTCATGGATTCTTTAAATTCTTCAAACATATCCTCATCACTACTAGTAAATATCAAATCATCAACATACAAGCTAATAATGAGAATATTACCTCCTTCACTTTGCTTTACAAACAAAGTATGTTCCTGAGGGCATCTTTCAAAACCTTGTTTGATGAAGTAAGTTTCAATGCGGCTGTACCATGCTCGTGGAGCTTGTTTGAGACCGTACAAAGCTTTCTTCAATTTATACACCTTCAATTCATCACCTTTCTTTACATACCCTTGTGGTTGATCAACATAGACTGCCTCGTTGAGTTCCCCGTGCAAAAAAGCACTCTTCACATCCAATTGGTACACATTCCAACCCCTTTGAGCAGCAAGAGCAATTACCATTCGAATGGTGTCCCATCGAGCCACTGGTGCAAATACTTCCTTGTAATCAATACCATATTGTTGAGCATAGCCTTTAGCCACAAGTCTGGCTTTATACTTCTCAACAGCTTCATTTTCATTTAAGTTGGTTTTGAAAATCCATTTAACTCCAATGGTTTTTGTGCCAGCAGGCAGGGTGACCAATTCCCAACTGTTATTTTTCTCTATTGCTGCCATTTCTTGGTCCATTGCTTTCCTCCATCGAGCACTTTTGTTTGCTTCTTCAAAAGTGCTTGGATCAGTTACAGAGGTAAAGAATGCAAAATGATTTATTTCGTCTTCTTCGGAAAAACCTTCTCCACTAACAAAATCCTCCATCCACACGGGTTGGCTTCTTGTCCTCCCTGTTTGCTGAATCTCTTCTAAAGATTGACTTGAGCTTGAGGAATTATTTGTGGCAGCTCCAACATCATCATTTTCTGATTCTTCATCTTCATTCTCTTCTTCTCTTTGAGCAGTATTAACACTTCTTTCTTCTTCACTCTCTCCCCAATCTAACACATCCATTCTTACAGCTTCAACACTTCTTCCCCAATCCCAACTTTTGTCTTCTTCAAAAATTACATCTCTGCTGATTATAACTCGGTTTGTTGAAGGATTATAGAGGCGATAAGCTTTCGATTCTGCACTCATTCCCAGCATGACACACTTGAAACTTTTATCGTCCAATTTTTTTCTTTGAGCTTCAGGTATATGAACATTACCAATGCAGCCAAAGACCCTGAAATAGTGAACTGTAGGTTTGATGTTGCTCCATGCTTCCTCGGGTGTCTTGTCTTTTACTGCCAAAGTTGGACTTCGATTAAGAACATGGACAGCCCAATTAACTGCTTCAGGCCAAAAATATTTTGGAACATTTTTCTCAGACAACAAGCTTTGAACCATATTCATAATGGTTCGATTTTTCCGTTCCGCGACGCCATTTTGTTGAGGGGTATAGGCTGTTGTAAGTTGCCTATTTATGCCATGTGCACTACAAAAATCAATAAACTCATGAGAAGTAAATTCCCCACCCCTATCAGTTCGAAGACATTTGATTGAGCAATCTGTTTCCTTTTCCACTGCAGTTTTGAAATTTTTGAAAGCTTCAAAAGCTTGTGACTTCTCAGATAAAAAAGAAACCCAAACCTTACGGCTGTAGTCATCAATGAATGTAATTAGATACCTCTTTCCACGATTTGAAACTGGTGTAATAGGTCCACACAAATCAGAGTGCACAAGCTGCAGCTTGTGTGCAGCTCGCCATAAGCTTTTCTTGGGTATTGGTGACCTGTGCTGCTTCCCTATCATACACGCCTTGCAAAGTTTATTCGGTGTCTTCATAGCAGGTAACCCCTTCACCATCTCTTTATTCTGCAAAATCTTCAAACCTTTGAAGTTGAGATGTCCATATCGACAATGCCACAAATATGTATTATCCTCAATGACTGTTTGAAAACAAGAGGAAGTTTGAGGCAGCATGGTTACTAGAATGACGAACATTCTATTTGTAGACATTCTAGTTTGCATGATTAAGCCTTTGGTTGGATGATAAACTCCACACCCCCCGTCTTTAAACAAGATTGCAGCTCCATTGTCTTGTAATTGTCCGATACTCAGAAGATTATTTTTCAATTCTGGCACATAATACACATCAGTGATGATTTGTGTGATTCCATTGACATGAAATCTAACATTGCCTTTTCCAACTACTGCCATTTTTGAGTCATTGCCAAGCTTTACAGAGTGTCGAAATTGATCATCTATATCGGTGAACCACTCCTTGTTTCCACTCATGTGATTGCTGCATCCCGAGTCAAGGTACCAGGCCTCATTTCGTGTGTCTTTATTGGAGTCAACATGCGCCATTAACAATATCTCTTCAGCCTCATCTACTTCAGCATAGTTTGCACCTCGTTCCCATTCTGGACATTCATTTCCATAATGTCCCAGCCGATGACAGTTGTAACATTCCACCAAAGCTTTATTAAAGGATTGTTGTCGACCTCTTCCTCTTCCTCTACCTCGAAAGCCTCATCTTCCTTGGCCTCTAGTCCCACTTCGATCTTCATTTGTCACCTTAAGGACATGTTCTTCTGTTGAAGGAGCATGCATCCTCTGTTCATGAACAAGCAAGCTACTTTGAAGTTCATCAATAGTCATTGTAGTGAGATTGTGAGATTCTTCGATGGAGCAGACCACATAGTTGAATCTTGGAGTCATTGATCTCAAAATCTTCTCAATTATCATAATTTGCTCCATGTTTTCACCCTGGGCTTTCATCTTGTTGGCAATGGTTAATGTTCGAGAAAAATACTGATCAACAGTTTCTCCTCCCTTCATCTGTAGTATCTCAAATTCTCGTCGAAGTGCTTGTAATTGAGCCCGCTTCACCTTGTTAGTTCCTTGATACTTCTGCTTCATTGAGTCCCAAATATTCTTGGATGTCTCCTTGTTGAGAATGGTTTCAATAATGGTTCTGTCAATGGCTTGAAACAGGTAGTTCTTCACTTTGAGGTCTTTAAGCTTTGCTTCTTCAATAGCCTTACATTCTGCTGCTGTAGGTTGAACTCCATCAGCAACCGTGGGAACCCCAGTTTCAATTAGGCTCCAATACTCCTTCGATCTCAGAAAATTTTCCATCAACATTGACCAATGGTCATAAAAACCATCAAATCGAGGTATAGCAGGTTGAACAAAGCTGCTATTTTCGGTTGCCATATCTAAATCACCTTGTGACAAAGAATTCTTCCTTATACAATCACTTGTGTTTCACACTCTTTCAAACTCAAAAAAAACTCACTAAGAAATCTGCAGTTCCTTAGGCTCTGATACCAAATTTGTTGTGAATGAAAATCTTATTTACTGAAAACTGCAGAAATTAATGGCATATATGCCTTACATGAAAGAGAAATAAAATAAACTACATCCCACGTCTAACAAATCAACTTGAATCAAGGAAAGAACAATTCAAACTCATAACTGATATTCCTACTAAATAGGACTTTATTAAGTACAATAAAATAGCATATGATGACTCAACAATATCAATGTAAGTTTGATATTTTATTTTTTTGGTGTGGGTGGGCTTGGTAATATTAAACAAAACCCGTAATAGACTGTGAATGTGTTTGATTTTTTATTTTGTAAGTGTGGGTAGATTTAATATTTAATATAAGTAAACTCACACCAAAATCTACCGGTCGCCATCCAAACGAAGAGAAAATCTTTGGTGCAACATTGGTACCACGTCATCCATGCAACAAGCCAATCATCCTTTGCCACACGTGCTAAAAAGTCAAAAAACAACTAAAAAATAGGAAGAAAATTAAACATGTTAGTTTTTAATTGGTTGGTGGTACCACGTCATCCATACCACTGTTGCACCAAAGATTTACTCCCAAACGAAAATGGGATTTTCAAAATTCAGTTTTGAACTGAAAAAGTTGTTTTTATTTTGTAAAAGAACTGGGTTCTTTTACACACTATATTAAAATCTTCATCTCATAACCTCATTAACATATAACACCCATCCTAAATTTTTTTAATAATAAAATAATAAAAAAATAAAAATAAAATAATTAAGAGAATGACGGGTTGACAGATACCCATTTTTTGTTCATTTACCAAATTTACCCATTACTCTAAGTGAATTTTGAATTTTGAAAATCCCATTTTAATATTTTGAAAAAGTTCTTAGTATGTAAAAGAACCCAGTTTCACAAACTGTTTATGATCCTATATTGCAAAATTTAACGTTTCTTGCTTGTTGATTTTGTTAGAGTTCTTTGGCAGTGCGATATGATAATTGGCTTCAATATTGATAAAGATAAACACAAAGCCATTTCATATACAAGATTGAAAATTGTGATTGGATTAAACTCATGTATATTTATCTCAATTATAGTTTTAATCTTAATCTTCATCTCCATGTATATTGATTATAAATAAACATTCAATATTGATTATATATCCTTGGGAAAAAGATGAATAGGTTTTCGAGCTCCTAGTGAAATTTAGAGAGTAGGTCGCCTTTTGATTCTTCTTCGTAAGAAGTTGAAATAGCTTGGGCAACATTCGTTACTGTTCGATTATATGCCTGGGGACTAGATCCTAATTTGATAGAAAATGAAGGATAATGATTGTAATCCATAATTGGCTTGCCTTTAAGATTTAGTGTATCAGCAGCAGTACTCATGATGGCAGATTTTATAGCTGCAGGTGACCAGAGAGCAAAGCTGCAATACCACTAAGACGCGGGCAAGCCATTGATGTTCCTGAAATTATGTTAAATGTGGATTTTGTATTTGTTATGTTTTCCAAAGAAACTTTCCATGCAGCTAGAATGGCTATACCAGGTCCAATAATGTCTGGCTTCAAGATTTCAGGACTCGCTTTGTTAGGTCCCCTTGAGGAGAAAGGGGCAACCTCTGGAGCAGATTTCTTGCCAATTACAGTTCCTTTAAATACTATTGATGCAGTTGGTGATGATGTTGAATTCATATAAGCTTTGATGCTCTCTCAGGCCGCATAGCTCACAAACACTTGCTGGAAGTACATGAGCTTCGGGGCGAATACCACAACCATTAAACTTGTCATTCATAAGAATCATGGCAACACCACCAGCATCCTTGACACCCTGCAACTATGCTTCTGTCAGTGGTGCTTGCTCCCACAGTAAGCAGCCATAGAGCCTCATTAGATAAAGTACCAGGGTCGTGCCGTCTATTTCCAGCAGAACAACTCACAAAAATACCTTTTTGAATAGCATTAAACGATGCCATTGCAATTGAGTCATCAAAGAATGGCGAGGAAACGCCAAAACCAACTGATAGGGAAATCACATCAACACCGTCCTTAATGGCAGCCTCAAATCCCAGCATAAATTGTACACTCAGGACAGCTACGATTTTCATCACAAACTTTATATATTGCCAAGTGAGCTAAAGGCGCTATGCCTACAGCTGTGCCGTTGGCCTGCCCAAACACATTGGCATCATTCACGAAATTCCCAGCTGGCGGTGCTTGCTGTGTGGGTTCCATGCCCATTACCATCAATAGGTGGATCACTTCCAAGGAAATTTCTTGCCCCAATTAACTTGATCACTAAATGAAGGATGACCAGATGTTATTCCTGAGTCCAAGACTCCAATGATGACTCCTTTCTCTAAATTTGAATCTTTCGAAAATCCTCCTCTACTTTGATGCAAACCCAAGAAGTTAGGAGTGTGTATTGTCTGTAGTTGTAATATTTTTTCAACGTGAGTATATATAAATCTTTTCTTTGTTTGCATGGACTTTACTTCATCTGTCGTCGGCCTTGTAGCAAAACCTGAAAACACAATCTCGTAGCAATACATTGTGCGGCGTTGTTGATGAGTATCTGGCAAAAATGAATGGTACCAGCTTTCTAAATCTAACATCTGTAATATCCAACAGCTGTCATGTAAGTTGGCAAGAAGCTTCATGTGAGGATGATACAGCTGCAAATAAGAGACATGAAGAAGTTGCCATATAATTTTAGGTGGCTTTTGAAAATTGGAGAAACAAACATCAAACTTTTAGTGATGACGTAAATCAAGGAGCAAAATGTGGCACAAAATCAGAAGTGAACAGTAGCCAATCTTGTGCTATAAATTCAGGGCCTTTAAGTGAGCTTTCATCGACCCAAAACTTGTAAAGAGATAGTGTAGTGAGGCTTTATTTTGCTTTGTAAAGTTTAAACACTTTTGTATTCTATTTTTGTGAGTAATAGAAAAGCATTCGATTTTTCCTCAAAAACACTCTAGAGTGATCATTGAATCACAACAAGTGGTATCAGGAGCTTTGGTTCTTCTTTGGGGTAGTAAAACCGAAAAACAGAGCTTCAGTTCGGAAAAATCGGTTCCGATAAAAATTATCAAAAATTAAATTTGAGGGTACCATCAGCTAGTTCACGTCGAGACGAGCTCGGTGGTATTTTTCGGCGATCGATCGGAGGTCAGGGTGAGCCCCACATGCCGTCCAGAGTCCAGCACACGCGCTCCCATAAGCAGAACGTGCTTCACGTGCTCCCAAGGTTGAAGATGACCACGCGACTACCATGTTAGCCTGCCACATCAACTGCCACGTCATCCCATGCCATGTCAGCACTGCCACGTCAGTAGCTTGGTAAATTTCATTTAGCCCCTGAAGTCTTTGAAATTTATAATTTTACCCCAAAAGTTTTAAGAATTTACAAATCAGCCCCTGAGTCGGATTTAGACCAACGAAGTGTCTATTCCACCATTTTCGACCGTTTCGGACGCAACGATGACCTCTTATTTGTGAAATTCAGCCCCAATTTTATTGTATTCTCATTTTAAACTTTAAAACTTAAAATGAAATTAGAAGATTCATCTTCTGGTGCAATGATTAAACTGGCTGCAACTAATTACTCCATCTGGAGACCTCAGATGATAGATTTTTTGTATTGCAAAGATCTGTTTGATGTCATCGAGATGAAGAGAGTGAAACCTGAATCTATTAAAGACTATGACTGGAACAAACTCAATAATAAAACTCTGGGTCAGATTAGGCTGTGGATCGGTCATAATATCTTCCACCACGTAGCACGAGATACAGATACTTATGAAATGTGGAGGAAATTGGAAGACATATTCCAAGCCAAAACAACTCGGAATAAAGTCTTAATCATGAGGCATTTGGTGAACCTGAAGCTACGGAGTGGAACTTCTATTGCAGAACACACCAACGAGTTCCAAAGACTAGTGAACCAGTTGTCTGCAGTAGACATACAACTGGCAGACAAAGTTCAAGCCCTCTTGCTACTCAGTTCTCTTTCTGATAGCTGGGAGACTCTAGTGGTTACTCTCAGCAACTCATCTCCAGGAGGCAAACTTATCATGCCTATGGTAAAAGACATCCTGTCAAATGAAGAAGCCAGAAGAAAAAACGTGGGCTCAGATCAAACAGAAGCTCTTGTCTCAAGGAAGACAACATGAGAAAAATAAGGTGGAAGGAGAGGTAAAAGAAAAAAGCAAAGGCAAATCCAAGGACAGAAGAAAGACATACAAATGCTTTCACTGTGGCATAGAAGGCCACTTAAAGAAGAATTGTCGAAAACTTCAACGGGAGCAGGGACAAGGCAATAACCAGCCGAAAAAAATGAAGTGGAGACACTAGTAGTTACAGGAGATGTAGCTATATGCTCCGGCCAGGAAGAAGCATGCCTTCATACCGCAACTCAGGTTGTCGAGTGGGTGATGGATACTGAAGCATCCTACCACGTCACTCCTCATAGGAATTTCTTCACAATTTACAAAGCATGAGACTTTGGAATAGTGAATATGGGGAATACCAGTTCTTCTCAGGTAGAGGAAATTGGTGAAATATAATTGCGGAAAAATACAGGGTATACAATAACCTTGCAGTAGGTAAGACATGTTCCAAAACTTCGACTCAACTTACTCTCAGGGGTAGCCCTTGAAAAACAGGGTTATGTTAGCCACTTCAGCAATGACACTTAGAGAATGATAAAAGGTTACATGGTCATCACCCGATGACATATTTGTGGAACCCTATACAAGACTCATGTGAAGATATGTGCAGAAAGCCTCAATGTAGCTTAACCGGAGGCTTCTCAGAATCCGTGGCACCAGAGACTCGGTCACATGAGTGAAATGAGGTTGTATACCTTGACAAATAAGGATATAATCTGTGTCTCCAAAAATGCTGCTCTGGATTCTTACAATCACTGTCTATTCGGTAAGTAACATAGAGTCTATTTCAATTTCACTTCTACAAGAAAATCAGAGTTACTCAGTCTGGTGTAATATGATGTTTGTGGTCCCTTGGAGGTAAATTCACTAGGCGGTAAATTTTTCTGACTTTTATTGATGACGCTTCTCAGAAAGTATAGGTGTATTTTCTGAAATCAAAGGATCAGGTCCTGGACTATTTCAAACTGTTTCATGCCATGGTCGAGAGTGAAACAAGGAAGAAACTGAAGTGCCTTCGCACAGATAATGGAGGCGAATACACTTCTAGGGAGTTTGATGCCTACTGTGGAAGCCATGATATTCGACATAAAAGGATTGTTCCACGCACCCCACAACGTAATGGTGTCGCTGAAAGGATGAATCGCACCATTATGGAGAAATTCAGAAGCATGATCAGTATGGCTAAGCTACCAAAGCCATTTTGGGGAGAAGCTGTTTGTGCCACCTGTTAGGGGTCTTCACAAGTCGGGTCAGGTCGGGTATTTTAATTTTTTTAACCCAATCGGGTCGGGTCAATCGGGTCTTTCGACCCGCGACCCGAAATTTGAGAAGTTGACCCGCACGGGTCGAGTCAAAAATCTGCGGGTCGGGTCAACATAATATGCAGTAAATATAATATATATATATTACAAAATTTCATAAGGTAGTCAGTAGCTGCATTGGCAAATGTTTGAATTAAATACCTGCTAATCCAGAGTTCGAATCCCACCGGCCCCGTACACATTTTGTTTAATGATTAAAATTTTCAAAAAATTAATGAGGCTGGGAGTCGAACCACAGACCACCTGAAGAGCATGTAAGTGTTAGACAATTATGACTCATAGCGTCACTATTTGTAAAAGACATTGTGGTTTTTGTACAAATTAATTATGTGACAATGAAAATTGCCTTTTATAATTTTGTAATTTATTTACTTGGATATATAAATGGTAAAAGTCCTTATGATTAGTACCGGATTGATAAGATATGAGACAATATCAATCCATAACGGTTTAATCATTAAATATCTCTAGTCGTAGTATTATTGAGATTGGACATTGATAATGCGGAATAGACTAGTATTGCACTTGCTTGTTATGGAAGCGTAACAATATAGTTCTCATATATTTAAGTATTTGATACTTATGCAAGTGCGGTAGGAGGTTGTGTTTACCGATGGTACGGAAATAGCTTCGCTCTGGATAGACCCCGCGGAATCCCATTGGTAGTATAACTATGTGTGTATGGGAATCGCGTCAGGGTAGGTGTATTTGGTCTTAACCTGAGACTTACATCGCTAGTACTTACGACAATCAATACGCTTTGATTTTGGTCGTCCAGGACTTTAACAGGTTCTGTGTACGCCTCTTATGGGTTTATTGAGAATCGTAGTGTATTGGATGTGATGTCAAGACGGAAGTATCACTTCAGTCATATAGAGATGATGATCACAGAGGGATACAGAACCAGTCCTCTATTGTGTTGCAACCATCGGGATAATATGACTAAGTCATGATTATCCGATTAAAGAGACTAGTTGCTTGTAATCCGATATATGCTTCGTACGGGGCATACACTATTCCAGCCCCAAGCCTTGCATGTGACATCCGATACTGGATTGCAATACGTAATATTACGTATACTACGCCTGACATAGATTATATATTCCATTAAGAATATTTCTGGAGAATTGGGTAGACACAGTGCTTTACTAGAAGCCAACCATGTCTCGTAAATCGGTAAAAACGTAATACGAGATACGTATGTGTTCGGATAGTCCGACGACCGAATATACTGCCAACATATCCAGGAATCTCTTGGGCCGCTTCCCAAAGATTCATCGATGACGTATGATTTGAACATTATTAATCTGGGATTAATAGCAGAGAGATTTTATTTGGGATAAAATACTATTTGAAGAGAGAGAACAATTAATTTGAAATTAATCGATATAATAATATATTCAATATATTAAAAAAAATTAGATTTCGATGCGGAATTAAAATTGGATTTTAATTCGGGCAAACGAATTAATTTAGAATTAATTTGCGAGGGACGTGAATAGTAAATTTGATTTAATAACATCGCAACGGAAAATTCGTTAATTCGAAATTAATGAAACCGAGCCCGGGATGTGTTTGCGAGGCCACTCTAATTTTGAATCAAGTGCGGCCACAAGTCACATCACTCGTCACATCGCTCGTCACTTTAGTGATGGATGTCAATTCACCTTTTTAGTGAGTGACAACTAGTCACTATTCATGATGTTGGTTGTTAAGAGCATTTAATGCATTTTTTGGCTCCAAAATTCGGCTTTGACTTTTTGAAAGGATATACCAAATTTTGTAAAGGCTTTTGTATTATTATTTTTAGAAAACAAAAATCAAAACAAATAAAACTCTATCTCTCCCTCTTGCTCCATTGTCGTGAGCCTTAGAAGAAGAAATGAAGGATTATTTTTCTTTTCTTCACTTGCTAGCACATTCAATGAATCATACAAGGTGTTAGGGAAACCCTCCTTTGAGCTTGGAATCAACATAAAGCTTGGAGCTTGGATTCAAGAACAAAAAAAGCACCTTGTCCGAATTCAACAAAGAAATTTTTGTGTTCTTCGCATCCAAAATCCGATCAAAGTAAGTATGATTCCGCCGTACTTCTTTTGTATCCACTATCTTTCATTGCATAAATATGATCTTGGGACTATATTAGAAACCTACAATGGTATCATAGAGTCTAATTTGACCATGAAAATGATTAGGGTTCATAATATGAAATTTGGGTAAAATTGATTTGAGCATGATTTGGTGAAATTGTTTGATTGAGTATGCTTGAATGATGATAATATAGTGTTATGCATGATCAATTTCATGAATATTGAATTGGATTATTTTTTCCCCAAATAAATGGCTTGGCCGAATGTATTATAAACCCTAAAGTCATGGTATTTTTTGTTCTTTTGATCATTGGATGAGTTTAAAGACTTGGAAAATGATGATTTGTAATTCAATTGGATTGAAAGTGGAATCAGACAAATAAACCCACTAATGCCGTGAGCTATATAGAATGAAATGAAATGATTTTTTGAATCAATTATGTTGGACATATGTTGATGATGATAAGCATGATTAATGGATTAGATTAGTATTTTGGAAATGTTAATTTAAAAAATTAATCATGGCTAAACACTTTGATTTATTAAATTTTGAATTTTGGAAAATTAGAATTTAATAAATTGGGCTTGATTTAGAATTGGGCTTATAATTGTTGTATTTGGGCATAATGGGCTTGGTTGGGCTAAGTAGGTTTGGGCCAAATGGATTGGATCCAAATTGGGCCTTAACCATTCCATTAAGTCCAAATATAACAAATGGGCTTTAAAAGTTTAATTGGGCCTAATGGGCCTAAATTGGTTTCTTGGCAAATAAGGGTGATTCCATAATTGGGCTTTGGTATTTGGGATTGACCCATATTGACCAAAGCCCATGTCTTATGAAATCAATTGAAAGTCCATTGGACTTTAATTAAACGACATTGGATGTTAATTGGGCTTTGAGACCCGTTCTGATTAGATTTGGAATCTAAGTCGTTAAAGCGCATTAAAAAGTGTAATTATTTAATTAGAAATTAAATAAAGGATTAGTATTGAATACGAATTAAATTAGATTTAAATTGTAGTTCGATATAATTCAAGAATTCATACTTTGAGTATTTATTCTGAATCGAATTTGACTCGCGCAAATCAAATCGTTGTTTGAACATTGGATGATTACTTAATTCAAAGATTAATTAATTGGATTCGATTGATTGAATAACATGCTATGAGTGAATACATGGATGTGTTGAATGAATAATGTAAATCGGATGGATATTAGTTGGGAAAAGGGTAATTTTGGAAATTGTTGTAAATTTAGAATTTATTAAATTGAACCTGCGTGTCCAGCCTTATCTCTCTTGATTCTTTGTATTCTCCTCTCACCTAATTCCCCTCAATGTTAATGAGGTTTCTATTATTGTATTATGTAATTGGGTAGAAGTTAGAATAGTGCTAGACGGGGAGAGAAAAGAGAGTGATTTGTTCTAGGAACAATTTGTGCGATATCCATCCGCATATCATTATTATTTTACTTTCCGCGCCTTATTATGCTTTTAGAATGCATGCTTAAGGGTGTATGATGAGACCTAACAAAGATAATTAATTAGTTGCCAATTACGCGAAAACCATCAAAACATATTAAGCGTTTTTCCTTCCATTGAGTGATTCTTACTCAAGATCCAAGATTGGCACTGGTTTGTTGGCCAAAGCAAGACCTTTGTCCATCGCGGATGTGTTTGAATCATGAAAGCTTTATTGCATATCGTGTCTTGTCCAAGTTGTGATTTGTTGGTCAAAGTCAAGATCACTTCTTGTCCATCGACATCGATTACGAAGCTTTCCAAAGTCAATGGGTCCCGTTTAACTGGAATCATTAAGCTTGTTGTGCCAAAGCCAATGCTTAGTTGATTCAGAGGAAAAAGGTTAGGAAAATATATTGGATATATTGGCATATATACTACATATATGTTTCAGACTTGGAGGTCCACCTACCGGATCTAGGAATTGGATGAGATCCAATTGATATTGGATTAGATCCAATTGATCTTAGAGATCTACCTAGTTAAATATCATACATCTTGTTGGCCAAAGTCAAGGTTGTGTGTTATTTAACGGGATCCTAGCCCACTAGGAAACTAGGTTTCCCAAGTACTCAACAGAAGGTTAGAGGCTCACCGAAAAATAATGGGAGGCTAGTATTGAATTTGCAATTTCGTTCAATTACTTAGCTTTACACGCTTTCAAATTATTTCGTCAATTATTCTTATTAGTTGGACTAATATAATTTTAATTTTCTTGTAAAAGTTAGACTGTACCCAAATATTGTTAATTGGATAATTAGATTATCGCAATTAAAATGACTGGAAAGAACAGTGTCAGAGATATTATCATGGGCGACAATGTCTTCAATGTCACGAACTTTTCTGACTGGGAGATGAATCTCAGAATTTTTCTAGGATCTGAGAAGTTACTCTATACGATAGATAAACCTCTTGGGCCTAAGCCCAGACCTGAGGAAATAGTTGAGCGTGAGCTTTGGAAGACTCACAGCGATGACAACTGCACCGCTCAATCTATTATGCTTGCTGCCATGACTCAGCAATTCCGTCGACAGAATAAAGGATTGGATCCCTATAACATGTTGGCAAAGTTACACGATCTCCATCGATCTAATCTTAGATCGTAAATATATGAGTTGCAGAAAAAGCTCTTCCGTGCACGTATATCAGAGGGTACATCTGTTGAGCACCACGTGTCACAGATGATTGTTGACATCGAGCAACTGTCTCAGATGGGCATTGTCTTCGAGGCTGAGACCTCCATAGATTTGATTTTGCAGTCTCTCCCCGACACTTGGAATGGGTTCATCATGAACTATAATATGCTGAACCAAGATGATACTCTTGGAGAGTTAATGTCCATTCTGAAAGAGGCTGAAAAAAAGCTTCAAAAGGGTAAGAAGCGCGAGGCGCACTTCGCTTCGATATCTCAGACTCCGAGGGCTTGGCCCAAGGCGATTGGATGTGTGAAGAAGAAGAAGCATAAGAAGAAAGGCAAGACCAAATCGTCAAAGGGTTTTGGGAAACCCAAGGACAAATCCCAAGATGTATGTCTGCAGTGCGAGAAGCGGGGTCACTGGAAGCGTGATTGCCGCGAGTACAATGCACACATGAAGGAAATTAAAGCGGGCAAGGCACCGGCTTCAGATATGTTTGTTATAGAAATAAATATGTCTACTTCTAGTTTTAAAAATTGGAATTTTGATTCTGGTTGTAGTACTCACATATGTACTGATGTGTAGGATCTGCGGATTAGCAGGAGACTGGCCTCATGGGAGATTGATCTACGCGTTGGAAATGGAACTCGAGTTACCGTTTTGGCCGTGGGCATTTATGTTTTGGAACTGCCCTCATGACATGTACTTGAACTTATAAACTGTTATTTTGTACCTAGTTTGACTAGGAATATTATTTCTGTATCTATATTAACCCAATGCGGGTATACTTTTGTATTTAGAAACACTGGGTGTTTTATGTATAAAAATGATATAGAAATTTGCACAGCTAATGCAAATAATAGTCTCTATATTTTGAATATAAATCAATCTCAAACATATAATATAACAAACAAAAGGCTTAAAGTCAGTAACAAAGATGAAGCTTATATATGGCATTGTCGTCTGCGACACATAAACAAGACACGTATATCCACACTTTCGAAGAGTGGGTACTTGGACGGATTTGATCCAAATTCATATGACGTCTGTGAATCTTGTTTATTAGGCAAAATGCCTAAAACACCTTTTAGCGGAAAGAGTGCACGTGCCACCGAACTGTTAGCCATCGTTCATAGTGACGTATGTGGGCCCATGTCTAGCCAGGCTAGAGGTGGATATGAATACTTCGTAACCTTTACGGATGATGCATCGCGTTATGGTTATGTGTATCTTATGAGACACAAGTCGGAAACCTTTGAGAAATTCAAAGACTTTCGACATAAAGTTGAAAAACAGACCGGCAAAAGTATTAAGACATTACGGTCGGACCGTGGTGGCTCATACTTGAGCAATGAGTTTCTTGATTACTTGAAAGAATATGATATTCTTTCACAGTGGACTCTTCCCGGAACACCGCAATTAAACGGTGTGTCTGAATAGAGAAATCGAATTTTGTTAGATATGGTTAGGTCTATGATGAGTCACACATAGCTACCTATTTTCTTCTGGGGATATGCATTGAACAGTGCAATACTTATTTTGAATAAGGTTCCGTCAAAGTCTGTTCAACAGACACCGTATGAGATATGGACAGAAAAGAAACCGGGTTCTTATTCCTGAAGATTTGGGGTTGCTGGGCATACGTCAAATGTTTGGAAGGTACCAAACTTGAACCCGAATCGCATAAATGCCTATTCGTAGGATATCTTAGGGAAACCAAAGGATATTATTCTATCACCCATAAGAGAACAAAGTTTTTGTTACTCTACATGCGGTTTTCCTTGAGAATGTATTCCTAAATGCAGTGGTTAGTGGGAGGAAAGTAGAACTCGATGAAAATCGGAGTGACACTATTCCTGGCACAGAATCCTTAACGAAACATGAACAGTCCATCAGGGATAAGACTGTACCACAATCTTCGATTACACAAGGACCGCGTAGGTCGGAGAGAGTCAGGAAACAACCTGAGAGGTATGAGTTTCTGATCTCACCTCATGTGTAGATATTAATCTTATTGAGAATAATGAACCGGCTACATATGAGGAAGTGATACAAGATATCAATTCCGCTTGTTGGCAAGAGGCCATGAAGTCCAAAATGGATTCCATGTACACCAACCAAGTTTGGACACTAGTTGATGCACCAGAAGGCGTAAAGCCTATTGGATGCAAATGGGTCTTCAAGAAGAAGACTGACATGGATGGCAACGTATAAACGTACAAAGCTGGGCTTGTAGCGAAGGGGTATCGTCAACGACATGGTGTCGATTACAATGAAACTTTCTCACCCATTGCCATGATTAAATCCATTCGGATAATCTTGCTATTGCTGCATATTTTAATTACGAGATATGACAGATGGACGTCAAAACCGCTTTCCTTAACGGAAACCTTTTGGAGGATTTTACATGCAACAACAGCCTGATGGTTTTATCGTACCAAGACTTTCAAACAAGGTTTGTAAGTTAAATCGATCCATTTATGGATTTAAGCAAGCATCACGTTCTTGGAACCAACACGCGTTCTTGGAACCAACGTTTTGATGAGATCATAAAAGAATATGATTTCATTCAAAGCGATGATGATCCTTGTGTATATAAGAAGGTTAGTGGGAGCGCACTGACATTCATTGTCCTTTACATTGATGATGTATTGCTTATTGGAAATGACATTCCCATGTTAACGTCGGTGAAAGCTTGGCTTTCATTAAAATTCTCCATAAAAGATATGGGAGAAGCAGCCTTTATTCTAGGAATAAAGATCTACCGGGATAGATTTAGAAAGCTGCTTGGACTCTCCCAGAGTACGTACATTGACAAAGTGTTGAAGAAATTCAACATGGATCAGTCCAAGAGGGGACTGTTGCCAGTGTCACATGGCGTCACTCTATTTAAGGACATGTGTGCTAAAAATCAAGATGAGAGAGACAACATGAGTCGAATATTGTTCGCCTCGGCAGTCGGATCGATCATGTATGCCATGATATGTATGCGACCTGATGTCTCTTATGCTTTGAGCATGTGTAGTCGATATCATACCGATCCAGGTGAAGGTCACTGGATGGCGATTAAGAATATCCTTAAGTATCTTAGACGAACTAAGGATGCTTTCTTAATCTATGGAGATGGAGAACTTGAGGTATCTGGATATACCGATGCAAGTTTCAAAACCGATAAAGATGACTGTAAGTCGCAATCCGGATACGTATTTTGTTTGAATAACGGAGCAGTAAGCTGGAAATCTTCCAAGCAATAGACTGTTGCCGATTCAACAACAGAAGCGGAGTATATTGCTGCAGCTGAAGCAGTAAAAAAGATAGTTTGGATCCGAAAATCCCTAATTGGATTTGGAGTAGTTCCGTTAGCAGCTGAGCCTGTTCCATTATATTGTGACAATAACGGGGCTATAACGCAGGCTAAGGAACCGCGGTCTCATCAAAGATCCAAGCATGTTCTTCGACATTTACATCTGATTCGTGAGATAATACATCGTGGCTATGTGAAGATCGAGAAGGTCGCACCAGAGGACAACATGGCAGATCCGCTGACGAAAGTTATTCCTCAGCAAAAGTTTGAGCGACATGTATATAGTTCAGGTATTAGATGCTTGAGTGATTGGCTATAGGCCAAGTGGGAGATTGTTAGACAATTATGACCCATGACGTCACTATTTGTAAAAGACATTGTGGTTTTTGTACAAATTAATTATGTGATAATGGAAATTGCATTTTATCATTTTGTAATTTATTTACTTGGATATATAAATGGTAAAAGTCCTTATGATTAGTACCAGATTGATAAGATATGAGACAGTATCAATCCATAACGGTTTAATCATTAAATATTCCTAGTGGTAGTATTATCGAGATTGGACATTGATAATTGCAGAATAGACTAGTATTGCACTTATGCGTGTTATGGAAGAGTAACAACATAGTTCTCATATATTTAAGTATTTGATACTTATGCAAGTGCAGTAGGAGGTTGTGGTTACCGATGGTACGGAAACAGCTTTGCTCTGGATAGACCCCGCGGAATCCCATTTGTAGTATGACTATGTCTATGAGAATCCGCATCAGGGTAGGTGTATTTGGTCTTAACCTGAGACTTACATCGCTAGTACTTACGACAATCAATAAGCTTTGGTTTTGGTCGTCCAAGACTTTAACAGGTTCTGTGTACGCCTCTTCTGGGTTTATTGAGAATCGTAGTGTATTGGATGTGATGTCAAGACGGAAGTATCACTTCAGTCATATGGAGATGATGATCACGCAGGGATACAGAACTGGTCCTCTATTGTGTTGCAACCATCGGGATAATATGACTAAGTCATGATTATCCGATTAAAGAGACTATTACTTGTAATCTGATATATGCTTCGTACGGGGCAGACACTATTCCAGCCTCAGGCCTTGCATGTGACATCCGATACTGGATCACAATACGCAATACTACGTATACTACGCCTGACATAGATTATATATTCCATTAAGAATATTTCTGGAGAATTGGGTAGGCACGGTGCTTTGCTATTCCAGCCTCAGGCCTTGCATGTGACATCCGATACTGGATCGCAATACGTAATACTATGTATACTACGCCTGACATAGATTATATATTCCATTAAGAATATTTCTGGAAAATTGGGTAGGCACGATGCTTTGCTAGAAGCCAACCATGTCTCATAAATCGGTAAAAACGTAGTACGAGGTACGTACGTGTTCGGATAGTCTGACGACTGGATTTATTGCCAACATATCCAGGGATCTCTTGGGTCGCTTCCTGAAGATTCATCGATGACGTATCATTCGATCATTATTAATCTGGGATTAATAACAGAGAGATTTTATCTGGGATAAAATACTATTTGAAGAGAGAGAACGATTAATTTGGAATTAATCGATATAATAATATATTCAATATATTAAACGAAATTAGATTTCGATTCGGAATTAAAATTGGATTTTAATTCGGGCAAATGAATTAATTTAGAATTAATTTACGAGCGATGTGAATAGTAAATTTGATTTAATTACGTCGTAACGGAAAATTCGTTAATTAGGAATTAACGAAATCGAGCCTGGATGTGTTTGCGAGGCCACTCCGATATTGAATCAAGTGCGGCCATAAGTCACATCGCTCGTCACATCGCATGTCACTTTAGTGATGGATGTCAATTCATCTTTTTGGTGAGTGACAACGAGTCACTATTCATAATGTTGGTTGTTGAGAGCCTTTAATGCATTTTTTGGCTCCAAAATTTTGCTTTGACTTTTTGAAAGGATATACCAAATTTTGTAAAGACTTTTGTATTATTGTTTTTAGAAAACAAAAATCAAAACAAAGAAAACTCTCTTTCTCCCTCTTGTTCCATTGCCGTGAGCCTTAGAAGAAGAAATGAAGGATTGTTTTTCTTTTCTTCACTTGCTAGCACATTCAAGGAATCATACAAGGTGTTAGGGAAACCCTCATTTGAGCTTGGAATCAACACAAAGCTTGGAGCATGGATTCAACAACAAAGAAAGCACATTGGCCGAATTCAACAAAGAAATTTTTGTGTTCTTCGCACCCAAAATCCGATCAAAGTAAGTATGATTCTGCCATACTTCTTTTGTATCCACTATCTTTCATTGTTTAAATATGATCTTGGGACTATATTAGAAACCTATAATAAGGACATTGCCAATCCAGTTACAATTGTTTCTTGTTAAATTTGTATCATAAAATATATATATATATATATATATATATATAATTGTAATATTATTTATTTCGGGTCGGGTAGGGTCAGACCCGATTTTTCTTCCAGAAACCCATGACCCGATCCGATATTTTGGTTCGGGTTCGGGTTGACCCGAAAATAAAATTTTAAAATGATAAACCCGATCGGGTCGGGTCGGGTCATTGCGGGTCGGGTCGGGTCGTGGGTCAACCAGGCCTCGTGAACACCCCTACCACCTGTTACCTGATCAACAGATCACCATATGTACCGTTGAACTTTGAGATTTCGGAGAAAATGTGGTCTGGTAAGAATCCATCATATTCTCACCTCAGAACATTCGGTTGTTTAGCTTTTGCACACGTATCCAATGAGCTTAGGCAGAAACTCGATGTAATGACTACTCCACGCATCTTCATAGGCTATGGAGACGAGGAATTTGGATACAAGCTATGGGACCTAAAGGAAAGGAAGGTCATCAGAAGCAGGGATATAGTGTTTCTCGAAGACCAGACAATAGAAGATATTGAAAAGCCCAAGGTGTCTTCTAATTCCAGTGCCAACAAAGTTGATGCAAATCCAGACAAAACCCTAGCACCAACACGAGTGGCCACATATGATAATGGGGTGCAAAACATGCCAGAAGAAGAATCAGAGGAGGAAAGTGGTGTTGAGCATGTGGAGCTACAACCTGCTCCATCAGAGGCTACAAGATCATCCACATATCTGGATGACAACAGACAGCCAGAAATTAGTGAACCTCAAGTACGAAGATCTGAGCGAGGCCGGATTCCATCATCCAGATACTCAAGATCTGAATATATTCTGCTTACTGACGAGGGGGAGCCAGAAACCTTTAACGAAGCTATATCTCATAAAGACAAAGACAAATAGATGCACGCAATGCATGATGAAATATAATCTCTGCAGAAAATAACATTTATGAGATAGTCAAACTCCCACATGGAATGAAGGCACTAAAAAACAAATTGGTGTTCAAGCTCAAGAAAGATGGTAGCGGAAAAGAGATGAAACACAAAGCTCGACTAGTAGTCAAAGGATTCCTACAGAAAAAAGAGGATTGACTTTGATGAGATCTTTTTACCAGTGGTAGCCAAATTGAACTTGGAGCTTGAATAGATGGATGTCAAAATAATATTTCTTCATAATGATCTAAATGAAGAAATCTACATGGAGCATTCAGAAGAATTCAAGGTTTCAGGAAAAGAAAACCTTGTTTGCAAGCTGAAAAAGAGCTTGTACGGACTCAAGCAAGCACCGAGGCAGTGGTACACGAAGTTTGACTCATTCATGGTGGGTCAAAGATACAAAAGAACTGCAGTAGATCAATGTGTATACATTTAGAGGTTTCCAGATGGAAATTTCATTGCTCTTCTAATATATGTGGACGACATGTTGATTGTTGGACAAGAAGCAGCAAAGATCAGCCAGTTGAAGAAGGAACTCTCCAAGTCTTTTGACATGAAAGACTTAGGACCAGCTCAACATATTTTGGGAATGGAGATTGTTCGTGACAGACAGAACAAGAAGTTGTGGCTTTCACATGAGACGTATATTGAACGGATAATCAGGAGGTTTGATATACAGAAAGCCAAACCAGTCAGCATTCCGCTGGTGCACCATTTCAAGCCAAACCAATATAGTATTGCTGATATTTCTTCTATATTCTTCAGTTGTTGGGAGCCTGATGTATGCAGTGGTATGTACCAGGCCAGATATTGCACACGTAGTGGGTGTAGTGAGCCGTTTTCTCTCTAACCCTGGAAAGTAACACTGAGAGGCAGTCAAATGGATTCTCAAATACCTCAAGATTACATCGAAGTTTCGTCTATGCCACGGGGGAGCTGATCCGATCTTGGAAGGCAATAGAGATTCAGATATGGCAGAAGATTTTGATGGTAGGAAATCTACATCAGGTTTCATCTACACTTTTGCAGTGGGAGCTGTGTCATGGTAGTCAAGATTGCAGAGGTGTATTGCATTATCCATAATAGAAGCTGAGTACATCGCTATAGCTGAGGCAGGAAATGAAATGTTGTGGCTAAAGCGTTTTCTCCAAGAGTTAGGGATCAGGCAAACATAATACAAGATACATTGTGACAGTCAGAGTGCTCTAGAATTGAGCAAGAACTCAATGTATCATTCCCGGACGAAACACATTGATATTCGCTATCATTGGATACACGAAGTAATGGATCAACAACTGCTGAGACTAGTGAAGATCCATACAGATGAGAATCCAGCAGACATATTAACAAAGATAGCTAGAGTTGTGCAGAGACATAGCTGGGATAGCTGTCCGATGATGACTGTTTCAGATGTAGTTGGAAGAGGAGAATTGTAATATCCAACAGCTGTCATGCAAGTTGGCAAGAAGCTTCCAGTGAGGATGATCCAGCTGCAAACAAGAGACATGAAGAAGTTGCCATGCAACTTTAGGTGGCTTTTGAAAATTGGAGAAACAAATATCAAACTTTTGGTGATAACAAAATCAAGGAGCAAAATGTGGCACAAAATCAGGAGTGAACAGTAGCCAATCTTGTGCTATAAATTCAGGGCCTTCCAGTGAGCTTTCATATCCCAAAACTTGTAAAGAGAGAGTGTAGTGAGGTTTTATTTTGCCTTGTAAAGTTTAAAAACTTTTGTATTTTATTATTGTGAGTAATAGAAAAACATTCGATTTTCCTTAAAAACACTCTATAACATCTTGGACGGTGGCTTTTCCACGTGAACAATGTACGTCTGCAAGCCATCGTCTCTATCACTTTCATTGCTTGTCAAACCAATTGAAGGGGAAAGCTGAAGATGAAAATTATGCTGATTAAAATGCCTCCCATGTTTAACATTTTACAACTCTTTAATTTAGTCCATGAGATTAAGAAGAATCTTTAAGTGCCAATGCTTTGAGTTTGTGCAGGAATCAGAGGCTATAATACGTTGAATGAAGTTCTTAAAATTGAAACCCAATCATATTAGATTAATCCATTTTTTTAATAACTTTAATGTTATCAGTTCTATTACTAATACAAATTAACTTTCTGACGCTCATATAATGGCAATTTATAGCCTCTCGTTTTCTATTCATTTTGTACTCTCTAAAAAAAAAAAAAAAAAAAAAAAAAAAAACAACAACAACAACAACAAACTAAACTGTGAAAAGAAGGCATAAAAAGAGCATAGATTGAATATATGTTTCATTTAGATTTAAGAGGTTATATTATTCCGTCCCCAATAGACGTGACTTTATGGTATAAAATTTAGGATCCTGAATTCGAATACAGAGAGTGTATTTCTTGTAAGCTTAAAAAAAATAATTTTACAGTGAAATTTCCAACGATACCAAAAAAAGAAGGTATGACTACAAGTTTTAGATTTTTAAAGATCAACAAACTTGACGTCGATGTTTCACTTACTACAAAGAAGAAATGATGACTTTGTAATAAAATATGAATGGAGTTTCACAATTTAAGGAATTTGTCTTGGATTTCACTAGCATTAAATTCAATAGTATTCAAACTTTCACTAATATTTATTGTTACCAACCTTAAACTTAAAATAATGATTCTCTTGTGTTATTATATAGTCACATGAGATATTAAAAAAAAAAAAAATTAAAAAAAAGTATAAAATTGAGTTGTAGAGAAAAATTTATATGAGGTTATACTCAATGCAATCATCCAATAAAATATAAATACATGACAAGTTATAATTAATAATTTTCTCTTTTTATTATTGTTAGTTAATTTCAATTTTATTTATTTTTTTTTTTTTATATATATATGTGCTAAAATATATTAAAAGATGGCCATATCACGTTATTTGCACAGCCGTCCATACAGTACTAGAAAAATAAGGAAAGATAACTAGAGTAAAAAAAAAAAGAGAGGATATGATTCTTAGTCTCAAACTTATTATTGGGTTTTGAGTTTGAGTTTTGATGTCTTCACAAGTGTACGGAGCAGTATAACAATATGTAAGTACAAATCTCGAACCCACATAAACCGTTAATTCTATAATTTTTATGTAAGTTAAATCCCTAATTCCATCACAAATGCAATTTACACAAACCAAGAAAAATTAAAATATTAAATAAAAATTAAAAATAAAATAAAACAGAAAAACAATAAAACAATAAAACAATAACAAGGTTGAAATCAATGAGAATAAAAACAGTAGGGGCTTATGATAAAAACAATAACTAGGATCCTAATCCTAATAAAAAAATAAATTAGTTTATAATAAAATTAAGCAAAACAATTAAAAATATTTGGGAACAAGAATAAAATAAAAACCCAAAATTATTATTCAAAATCTCGCCCTTGCCCTGCAAGTTATGCTGTGCTCACACTACCTCCTTTGTTCTAAGTTTGCGGCTGCTCCCCCTTTAAACAAACCAAAGAAAAATCCCTTTTTGTAGAAAATTAAAATAAAAATAAAGAAAAAGAAAATCCTAACCAATCCACTTTTGCAGAAAATTGCGATTACATTTAACGTATACAACAAACCTTTAAACCCTCATGCGGTTATAGTGGACGAGTTATAATTTCGTGAGAACTTACAGCGACCACCCACAAACATCATAGTACACACACAATCATACAATCATACAAAAATAAATAAATCAAGAGATTTAAATGTCTTTCATGTTTAGTTTCTATAATGCGCCATCAAAAACTGCTTAGACATGTGACAAAAGAAATCTTCAAAGTGCGAATAGAAGTCACGATTCAAATTCTTGAGTATAAATATATAAGCCAGACTCGACAGTGTGTGGGCATCAATCCTCTTCCCAACATTTCCCTCAAATCAACCAACTCTATAGCTTCGCTTCATATCCTCATGTCAGAAATTTTTTAACTTGAAAGTTCAGTTAAACGAACACAAGACAGTAAGCATGTTTCAAAAACATGTTGAGTTCGAGTGTCATCCGAATATTTGAAAAAAATATGTACCTAGTTTGTGTGAGAATGTGCCCTTAAATGATAAGATATAATATTTAATGATATTATTTTACTTAAAGATGCAACATTCATGTGAATAAACATGATTCATGGTGGAACAACACAAATATTGGATGAAACTGTACAAATTCAAGTGAATAGATGCAACCATTGTTATCAATTGTGACACTTCAATGACAGTCCCCCATGTCAATAATTAGACATTTAATGTGTTGTATTTACTCGCTCATTCATTATTTTATTCTCTGCATTCTTTTCTTTTCTTCTTCAATAGAGAAAAAATCTTTATTAGAAGCCATTTGTTAGTATAAAGTGTAGAGAAAATTTCAACTAAAGAAATTCATTGTTCTTATTGATTTGAAATGCATCTATCATCAAGAAATGATCGTTGTATCCATAGAGACAATAACTAAAACCGAAGTGTATCAGTACTGGATTAATTTATCTTAAAAACAAAGAAATTTATTCTTACCTCGATCAGGTTTTATTAACACAAGTTTATCAACAATAACTTTTTCAAGTTCGTTATATTATTTTGTTTTATTATTTTTATTTTAGTTTATGTAGTTTGATTTCTTTTTGTTAGTTCCATTTTTATTGGCAGTGTCTGTAACAAAACAAGTTCAATTGAGTTGTAATGAGTCTTGAAGATCTCGCAACAATTGAACAAGTATTTGGACAACATGAGAGAGAGATTTCATAGTGATGTTTACTCTTTTGCATATTCCAGAAGATTTAGAGTTCCAATTGATATGAAGTTAGTTGCATTGGAAAGTGGACTCGAGGACGATCGCTTACATATAAAGAACTCATGATTTGGTCAAGAGACGAGAAAGTTACAAGCGTTTTAAGTTGCCCCTGAAAATCAATCTGTGACCCGCGTTCGTGTGGCGTTCGTAATTGCGTTCGAACTTTTTCGAGGCAGAAACTTTTCGTTTGAGTTGCGTTTGAAGTGAGTTCGAACGTCTCTACGTAAGTAGGTTATCATAGATATATTTTTAAGCCAAAATAACTCTAGGAAACCATTTTCCTTTGCCCTACCTATATAAACAAATATTGAGCCGTGAATCCATCTTTGATAAACTTTCAACACAACTTAACCCAAAATTTCTAACCCTTTAGAGTTCTTTAGGAGGAAGTTTCGTAGTTGAAGTTCCGGCGTCAGAGGTGATACAATCTACTCGGAGACTAAGAGGTTCTAAAGAAAATCGTGGGTCGCGGGCTTGAGGAGTTGCCTTGAGTTCTTGCAGTATTGAGGTACTTGAGCGGTGGAGTTGCCACCATAGGTCTTGACCATCGATGTAAGTTTTTTTCTATATAATGGATTGGGTTGGTAGCCGATATACCCGGAGTGGTTTTTTACTCGCACGAGTTTTCCACTTCATCACCAAAATTATTGTGTTGATTTATGTGATTGTTTTATTTTCCGCAATTTATATTTTGCTTTGAATTGATAGTGGATTTTATGATTGTTGGCTGACATTGTTATTGCTTGTTAATATTCCATAGTTACAGTAATCAGGACTTGTCCTGTTTATTATTTGTAATTCCGCATAAGATTAGAACCTTAGGCTAATCGCGAATTTTCACTTATAAATCGTGTGTACTCTTTGTGAAACAATGCAATAGTAAGTCAAAAAAGGAACTAAAACAATGATCTCTGGTCAAATTCATGTATTTGGGAATTGTGAAGGTAACTAAGGTGAGTACACTTGATACTGTGACTTATGTTTCGCAAATCTATCTATACACAGGAAAAAAAGAAAAAGAAAAAGAAAAAGAAAAAGAAAAGAAAAGAAAAAACGTAATTCTCATGTAAGAATCACATATTAATCACCATGAGAAGAAACTTAACCAGCTCATTGCTTACAGTTGCCATTTGCAGACAGGAAGTCCAGAGATTACCGCTTATAGTCCGGAAGAAATATCTGCTAAAAGCATCTTCAACGTTTCATATGTCATGAAACATATACCGACACCAGGAACCACTTTATAATATTCAGGAAGAATCCCTCTGTATAAACCACGGAAGCCTTCGGTCCGGATTATGTGCTTAAATGTACCATAAAGACCTGTAGTGTAAACCCTGGCCCGGCCACCAGCCCCTTCTAGTTGTTTTCTTCGCCTCACCAAATCCAGAGGAAATGTTGCTGAAAATTATGAAGAGAACCAAGTGAAAAGAGGCTGCATGCAGTATTTATATCGAAAATTATCTCCTAAATTTGTAAAGGCCGGTAATTTGTAAAGAAATTCACACTAATCTCTCTATTGTTGCGTGTTTTCTGAGTCATGCTGCAGAACTTATCAGAAGCAACAAGTTTTTTGTTTAAATGATGATCGTCATTTTAACCTATGAGTCTTCAAATGCATCACTGTTTCAAATCTAGCTAAAAACTCATTGTCAGTACATGCAAGGAGAAATAAAAGCAGTGATTAATCTATATATATCTATATAAATCATGAATAGTTTCTACAGAAAAGCACTGGCCAGGCTTAAGGGACTCCAATCCATCAAGCAAACAGCAACGAAGTCCTAAGTAAGAAGCATACCTCAGTAGTACACCTCTCACATCTGATAAGTGACACAACAATATAGGTTCACCTGAGAGTAGTGCCACCTTATGATGGAACAAATTGCAATGCTTGGGGCAACAAGCTATTGAAAAATGTTGCAGAGTTGAAGTTAATCGAAATAAGATACAAAAAGAAAACGGATAGGCAAATGATAAAAAAGCATAATATTTTCTTGCTGACTTCCTCGGTAAAAAAATTCTCATATGCCAGATAAAAAACACTACGGCAATTGTTCGAATGCTCTAGAAGGGGTCAGGCTGGTTAGACACTTGATGCAGAGCCAGCACCACACCCTTCATCTCTGCACCAAAAGCACGATAAACAGCTATATGTATTAACTTCTTTAGTCAGAAACTGAAAAAGTCTAATCAATCAAAGGCATGTATGTCAACCTAATTAGAGTTTGATAAGGTAGTTGAAGTTGAGGATAGTACAAAATAATACATGGCTAATCAAACTTATGTAACCACAAAATACATGAGAAATTTATGGTTAGCAGGACCAGAATTACTCACCTGTTGATGATGCAATGCCTGAAAGACTGCCGCATGCCAGACTAACCAGGACATTAGAATCAGTCGGTCTGATGTAAAGAAAATAAGAATGAAAGTGTTAAATAGTTAGATGCATGCAACAACGACCATAAGAATGGAGAAGTTGAAATCCTATAATTGCTGATTGAAATTGCAGGATGATCACCTTTGTGACCGCCAAAAAGATCTCAAGGTCTCATATACTGAAAAGCTAATTGCTATACTAGGCCCAACACCCTGAATTAAAGTCAAAACTACAATCAACTACACACCACATATAGCATTCGCATTTGATAAAAGTAGTAACAAAATGAGCTTACCAGAAGCGTTGCACCAAGTCCCTTATAAAGGCCAAAAGCTCCCTCATCTCTGTAAATAGTTTGTAGAGCATGACAAATACCTCTGTAGTAGATCAAATTTGTCTGCAAAGTGTGAAAATGAAAAAGCAAATGGACAAGTAAAAATGAGGGACAAAAATATGCAATACACACATTTTATAGAAACAATGTCGATCATTTATGTTGTCCTGTTGTTATTATAACTGAGTTTCAAACATAGAAGCTCAGGAGTTCACTATGAAAACAGACGGAAGCCACTAAATTAGGGTCGATTAACATGTTGAGTCCCGGCAACAATAAAAAACATCCCAGAAAAATCTCCACTAAACATGCAATTAGATTAGAGTAAGGAAAAGGTCTACCCCAATGGTAACTGCATAAAGCAATATAATTGTCACAAAGTACACTAAATACCGCATTTGACTATTTGGCATTTAAGATTGGTACAAACTGTGAGAAGTAAGAAAGTAAAATATTGGCCACAGCCTATATTACCAAGGACATGTTGATCTTACCTGAGCTGCAAGGCGTGTCCTCACAAGATCCAATGGATATGTAACAGATGCAGCAGTTATTCCTGCTAAGCCACCGCCTACAAAATGTACAAAAAGGTCTGAACTCATATTTTCCCCTTGCCTTTGCACTGCCGGAATTGAATGTAGCAACTGGAAGACAGAAAGAATAAAGCTGTAAAGACAAAATGCAAATTAATCTACTGCACTCTGTAATATTTGTACCAACCTTTTTGTAGTGCTCATATGCATAAAAGTTGACGGAAGAGTATGGTAGACGGTGAGCAATTGTGACCAGATTCCCTTTCCAGAAAGCCCTAAACCCTTCTTCACCAACGATTCTTGAAGCCTCATGCCATATGCTGGCTTTTCTCAATGTTGCAGCATCAGAATGCATGCCTTGCACCTGTAGAAGAAAATATAAAGATCAAGGAGGCAGGCTTGATGGTGCAAAATTATAAGGATTAAGAAATCTAAAATAAATCATTACTCAAAGCCATTTCTAAGCAAACCTACCAACTCCACTACTTCGTTACTAGCTAGCCCAAGCCTTGGTAGGTTTTCAATTCTAAGCACCCCAAAACTCCAAATGCTCTACAGTCTACAATATGGCCGTTTTACTTTTCACACTAATTCAACTCATAGCCTCCATAACCACAAACATAAAAGTATTTTCTATTTCACTCTCACATTATCAGCACTTACTAATCACTCTTAACAAATTACAACATTTTCATATTCCACTGCGACACTCTACAATACCCAAGTAACCCATTCAAATTTTCTGATTCCTGCTCTTGTTCCCCCACATCCATATTGCAAATCCTAATCTGAACATAACCCCACTACTAAAATTAAACGAAAAATATCATACTCCAATTTAAACCACATTAACATCAGTAAACGTTATCAAATCACAAAAAACCAAACCTAGGCAACAAAAACATTCAAAACAAAAAGAAATTGGTAACCACAAAGCACAAAATTGAGAAATTTTGAACACAAACCTGAAAAAGAATGGTGAGTCTTGCAAGAGGAGCCGTACAGGTTTTACTAAGAGCACCAGCTACACCTCCAGCTAAAAGTTGGGATATAGTCCCGATCTGGGATTGATTCTGCAACAATTGTTTCTGTTTTTCTTGCTGCTGTTGCGATATTTTATCAACAGAAACACTTCCATTGCCTGAATTTAAACCTCTTTGGCCTCCCTGTACCACCACCCCCACTCTGGCTTCTGTTTGCATCTCTAATGTAAATCAAAAAAAACCTCAAGCTTTGCTTTTGTGTTCAAAATGTGAATAAAAATTATTCTTTGCAATGAAGAAAGATCGAAGCAATCGTTTTTGCGATAAACAAGCAAACAAACGAGTAAAAAATCACAAACCCATTTCTAAGATTAAAAAAAACGTGTGTGATAATTCGAACTGAAGAATATTTAGCTCAGAATTCATCAATTCAATAACTATCCTTCTTTTTACTTGCAAGTATCAGGGTCATTTATTCTTTTATCTGCTTAATTAAAACAGTGAGAAACGTTAGTGAAATTAACACCGTCTAATGTGATTGGAGTTTCAAACGGTGACGTTTAGGTTTGATGTTCTAGTAGAAATGTATTGTTTAGCGTTTGCGTCATCCTAAAACTCAACCAACCGACTTCAATGAGATTCTCTGCGGTGAGTTTTACGATAACATCGTAACAGCCACCAAATTAACACAGGAGGTTAATTTACAGAAATAACCCAAAATTAAATTCAAATTTTTAATGTACAAATGGCTAAAGCTTGTCGTGGCTTTTATGGCTTAAGTAATAATTTTTGGAGGAAAAAGACTTTGAACTTTAACTAGACATTTTCAAAAAACAAAAAATAGTTTAGAATAAAATGATCAAAACTTAATTTATTTTTTTTTTACAACGGATAGTATTTTTTTAAAAATTCTTTAGAAATCTTACCGTCAAACCACCCCTTCCAGGCTTAAGCGGAGCATGTAAAATCTCCGACTGTCTCAAACTCTTACAAGAAACGCACTC